>JAUJEF010000480.1:0-57000 GCA_030444885.1 Citrus sp. QX-2021 | reverse complement strand
GGCAAATTTCCGCTGGGCGAACTTGGCGCCCGGCCTTTGGGCGGGTATTTTTAGGCGCAGCTGTGCCCGCGGCCTATTTTGGCACACGGAGGCGCCTCGATAAGTCTCGCGCCATTCCGAGTCCGGCGGACCCGAAGTTGCTCAGCCCCGCCCCCAAGGCTATAGGCCACCCGTTTTTGTGGCCTCCTTCCGCTAGACGAACTTGGCGCCCGGCCTTCGGGCGGGTGTATTTTGGCGCGGCTGTGCCCGCGGCCTATTTTTGGCACACGGAGCGCCTCGCAAAGTCTAGCGCCATTCCGAGTCCGGCGGACGAAAGTTGGCCAGCCCCGCCCCCAAGGCTATAGCCCACCCGTTTTGTGGCCTCTTTCCGCTGGACCGAACTTGGCGCCCGGCCTTCGGGCGGGTATTTTGGGCGCGGCTGTGCCCGCGACCTATTTTTAACACACGGAGCGCCTCGCAAAGTCTCGCGCCATTCCGAGTCCGAGCGGACGAAGTTGGCCAGCCCCGCCCCCAAGGCTATAGCCCACCCGTTTTGTGGCCCCTTTCCGCTGGGCGAACTTGGCGCCCCGGCCTTCGGGCGGGTATTTTTGGGCGCGGCTGTGCCCGTGGCCTATTTTTGGCACACGGAGGCGCCTCGCAAAGTCTCGCGCCATTCCGAGTCCGGCGGACGAAGTTGGCCAGCCCCGCCCCCCAAGGATATAGCCCACCCGTTTTTGTGGCCTCTTTCCGCTGGACGAACTTGGCGCCCCGGCCTTCGGGCGGGTATTTTTGGGCGCGGCTGTGCCCGCGGCCTATTTATGGCACACGGACGCGCCTCGCAAAGTCTCGCGCCATTCCGAGTCCGGCGGACGAAGTTGCTCAGCTCCGCCCCCCAAGGCTATAGCCCACCCGTTTTTGTGGCCTCTTTCCGCTGGACGAACTTGGCGCCCCGGCCTTCGGGCGGGTATTTTTGGGCGCGGCTGTGCCCGCGGCCTATTTTTGGCACACGGAGGCGCCTCGCTAAGTCTCGCGCCATTCCGAGCCCGGCGGACGTAGTTGGCCAGCCCCTCCCCCCAAGGCTATAGCCCACCCGTTTTTTGGCCATTTTTCCGCTGGACGAACTTGGCGCCCCGTCCTTCGGGCGGGTATTTTTGGGCGCGGCTCTGCCCGCAGCCTATTTTTGGCTCACGGAGGGGCCTCATAAGGTCTTGCGCCATTCCGAGTCCGGCGGACGAAGTTGGCCAGCCCCGCCCCCCAAGGATATAGCCCACCCGTTTTTGTGGCCTCTTTCCGCTGGACGAACTTGGCGCCCCTGCCTTCGGGCGGGTATTTTTGGGCGCGGCTGTGCCCGCGGCGTATTTTTGGCACACGGAGGCGCCTCGCTAAGTCTCGCGCCATTCCGAGTCCGGCGGACGAAGTTGCTCAGCCCCGCCCCCCAAGGCTATAGCCCACCCGTTTTTGTGGCCTCTTTCCGCTGGATCGAGACTTGGGGCCCGGCCTTCGGGCGGGTATTTTTGGGCGCGGCTGTGCCCGCGGCCTATTTTTCGCACACGGAGGCGCCTTGCAAAGTCTCGCGCCATTCCGAGTCCGGCGGACGAAGTTGGCCAGCCCCACCCCCCAAGGCTATAGCCCACCCGTTTTTGTGGCCTCTTTCCGCTGGACGAACTTGGCGCCCCGGCCTTCGGGCGGGTATTTTTGGGCGCGGCTGTACCCGCGTTCTATTTTTGGCACACGGAGGCGCCTCGCAAAGTCTCGCGCCATTCCGAGTCCGGCGGGACGAGTTGGCCACCCCCACCCCCCAAGGGTATAGCCCACCCGTTTTTGTGGCCTCTTTCCGCTGGTCGAACTTGGCGGCCCGGCCTTCGGGGCGGGTATTTTTGGGCGCGGCTGTGCCCGCGGCCTATTTTTGGCACACGGAGGCGCCTCGCAAAGTCTCGCGCCATTCCGAGTCCGGCGGACGAAGTTGGCCAGCCCGACCCCCAAGGCTATAGCCCACCCGTTTGTTGGCCCTTTTTCCGCTGGACGAACTTGGCGGCCCGGCCTTCGGGCGGGTATTTTTGGGCGAGGCTGTGCCCGCGGCCTATTTTTGGCACACGGAGGCACCTCGCAAAGTCTCGCGCCATTCCGAGTCCGGCGGACGAAGTTGGCCAGCCCCGCCCCCCAAGGCTATAGCCTACCCGTTTTTGTGGCCTCTTTCCGCTGGACGAACTTGGCGCCCCGGCCTTCGGGCGGGTATTTTTGGGCGAGGCTGTGCCCGCGGCGTATTTTTGGCACACGGAGGCGCCTCGCTAAGTCTCGCGCCATTCCGAGTCCGGCGGACGAAGTTGGCCAGCCCCGCCCCCCAAGGCTATAGCCCACCCGTTTTTGTGGCCTCTTTCCGCTGGACGAACTTGGCGCCCCGGCCTCCGGGCAGGTATTTTTGGGCGCGGCTGTGCCCGCGGCCTATTTTTTTCACATGGAGGCGCCTCGCAAAGTGTCGCGCCATTCCGAATCCGGCGGACGAAGGTGGCCAGCCCCCACCCCCAAGGCTATAGCCCACCCGTTTTTGTGGCCTCTTTCCGCTGGACGAACTTGGCGTCCCGGCCTTCGGGAGGGTATTTTTGGGCGCGGCTGTGTCCGCGGCCTATTTTTTGCACACGGAGGCGCCTCGCAAAGTCTCGCGCCATTCCGAGTCCGGCGGACGAAGTTGGCCAGCCCCGCCCCCCAAGGATATAGCCCACCCGTTTTTGTGGCCTCTTTCCGCTGGACGAACTTGGCGCCCCGGCCTTCGGGCGGGTATTTTTGGGCGCGGCTGTGCCCGCGGCCTATTTTTGGCACACGGAGGCGCCTCGCAAAGTCTCGCGCCATTCCGAGTCCGGCGGACGAAGTTGGTCAGCCCCGCCCCCCAAGGCTATAGCCCACCCGTTTTTGTGGCCTCTTTCCGCTGGACGAACTTGGCGCCCCGGCCTTCGGGCGGGTTTTTTTGGGCGAGGCTGTGTCCGCGGCCTATTTTTGGCACACGGAGGCGCCTCGCAAAGTCTCGCGCCATTCCGAGTTCGGCGGACGAAGTTGGCCAGCCCCGCCCCCCAAGGCTATAGCCCACCCGTTTTTGTGGCCTCTTTCCGCTGGACGAACTTGGCGCCCCGGCCTTCGGGCGGGTATTTTTGGGCGCGGCTGTGCCCGCGGCCTATTTTTGGCACACGGAGGTGCCTCGCAAAGTCTCGCGCCATTCCGAGTCCGGCGGACGAAGTTGCTCAGCCCCGCCCCCCAAGGCTATAGCCCACCCGTTTTTGTGGCCTCTTTCCGCTGGACGAACTTGGCGCCCCGGCCTTCGGGCGGGTATTTTTGGGCGCGGCTGTGCCCGCGGCCTATTTTTGCACACGGAGGCGCCTCGCAAAGTCTCGCGCCATTCCGAGTCCGGCGGACGAAGTTGGCCAGCCCCCACCCCCAAGGCTATAGCCCACCCGTTTTTGTGGCCTCTTTCCGCTGGACGAACTTGGCGCCCCGGCCTTCGGGCGGGTATTTTTGGGCGCGGCTGTGCCCGCGGCCTATTTTTTGCACACGGAGGCGCCTCGCAAAGTCTCGCGCCATTCCGAGTCCGGCGGACGAAGTTGGCCAGCCCCCGCCCCCAAGGCTATAGCCCACCCGTTTTTGTGGCCTCTTTCCGCTGGACGAACTAGGCGCCCCGGCTTTCGGGCGGGTATTTTTGGGCGCGGCTGTGCCCACGGCCTATTTTTGGCACACGGAGGCGCCTCGCAAAGTCTCGCGCCAGTCCGAGTCCGGCGGACGAAGTTGGCCAGCCCCGCCCCCCAAGGATATAGCCCACCCGTTTTTGTGGCCTCTTTCCGCTGGACGAACTTGGCGCCCCGGCCTTCGGGCGGGTATTTTTGGGCGCGGCTGTGCCGGCGGCCTATTTTTGGCACACGGAGGCGCCTCGCAAAGTCTCGCGCCATTCCTAGTCCGGCGGACGAAGTGGGCCAGCCCCGCCCCCCAAGGATATAGCCCACCCGTTTTTGTGGCCTCTTTCCGCTGGACGAAGTTGGCGCCCCGGCCTTCGGGCGGGTATTTTTGGTCGCGGCTGTGCCCGCGGCCTATTTTTGGCACACGGAGGCGCCTCGCAAAGTCTCGCGCCATTCCGAGTCCGGCGGACGAAGTTGGCCAGCCCCACCCCCAAGGCTATAGCCCACCCGTTTTTGTGGCCTCTTTCCGCTGGACGAACTTGGCGCCCCGGCCTTCGGGCGGGTATTTTTGGGCGCGGCTGTGCCCGCGGCCTATTTTTGGCACACGGAGGCGCCTCGCAAAGTCTCGCGCCATTCCGAGTCCGGCGGTCGTAGTCGGCCTGCCCCTCCTCCAACGGATATAGCCCACCCGTTTTTGTGGCCTCTTTCCGCTGGACGAACTTGGCGCCCCGGCCTTGGGGCGGGTATTTTTGGCGCGGCTGTGCCCGCGGCCTATTTTTGGCACACGGAGGCGCCTCGCAAAGTCTCGCGCCATTCCGAGTCCGGCGGACGAAGTTGGCCAGCCCCGCCCCCCAAGGCTATAGCCCACCCATTTTTGTGGCAAATTTCCGCTGGACGAACTTGGCGCCCCGGCCTTTGGGCGGGTATTTTTGGGCGCAGCTGTGCCCGCGGCCTATTTTTGGCACACGGAGGCGCCTCGATAAGTCTCGCGCCATTCCGAGTCCGGCGGACGAAGTTGCTCAGCCCCGCCCCCCAAGGCTATAGGCCACCCGTTTTTGTGGCCTCCTTCCGCTGGACGAACTTGGCGCCCCGGCCTTCGGGCGGGTATTTTTGGGCGCGGCTGTGCCCGCGGCCTATTTTTGGCACACGGAGGCGCCTCGCAAAGTCTAGCGCCATTCCGAGTCCGGCGGACGAAGTTGGCCAGCCCCGCCCCCCAAGGCTATAGCCCACCCGTTTTTGTGGCCTCTTTCCGCTGGACGAACTTGGCGCCCGGCCTTCGGGCGGGTATTTTTGGGCGCGGCTGTGCCCGCGGCCTATTTTTGGCACACGGAGGCGCCTCGCAAAGTCTCGCGCCATTCCGAGTCCGGCGGACGAAGTTGGCCAGCCCCCACCCCCAAGGCTATAGCCCACCCGTTTTTGTGGCCTCTTTCCGCTGGACGAACTAGGCGCCCCGGCCTTCGGGCGGGTATTTTTGGGCGCGGCTGTGCCCGCGGCCTATTTTTGGCACACGGAGGCGCCTCGCAAAGTCTCGCGCCAGTCCGAGTCCGGCGGACGAAGTAGGCCAGCCCCGCCCCCCAAGGATATAGCCCACCCGTTTTTGTGGCCTCTTTCCGCTGGACGAACTTGGCGCCCCGGCCTTCGGGCGGGTATTTTTGGGCGCGGCTGTGCCTGCGGCCTATTTTTGGCACACGGAGGCGCCTCGCAAAGTCTCGCGCCATTCCTTGTCCGGCGGACGAAGTGGGCCAGCCCCGCCCCCCAAGGATATAGCCCACCCGTTTTTGTGGCCTCTTTCCGCTGGACGAACTTGGCGCCCCGGCCTTCGGGCGGGTATTTTTGGGCGCGGCTGTGCCCGCGGCCTATTTTTGGCACACGGAGGCGCCTCGCAAAGTCTCGCGCCATTCCGAGTCCGGCGGACGAAGTTGGCCAGCCCCACCCCCAAAGCTATAGCCCACCCGTTTTTGTGGCCATTTTCCGCTGGACGAACTTGGCGCCCCGGCCTTCGGGCGGGTATTTTTGGGCGCGGCTGTGCCCGCGGCCTATTTTTGGCACACGGATGCGCCTAGCAAAGTCTCGCGCCATTCCGAGTCCGGCGGACGAAGTTGGCCAGCCCCACCCCCCAAGGCTATAGCCCACCCGTTTTTGTGGCCATTTTCCGCTGGACGAACTTGGCGCCCCGGCCTTCGGGCGGGTATTTTTGTCCGCGGCTGTACCCACGGCCTATTTTTTGCACACGGAGGCGCCTCGCAAAGTCTCGCGCCATTCCGAGTCCGGCGGACGAAGTTGGCCATCCCCACCCCCCAAGGCTATAGCCCACCCGTTTTTGTGGCCTTTTGCCGCTGCACGAACTTGGCGCCCCGGCCTTCGGGTGGGTATTTTTGGGCGCGGCCGTGTCAGCGGCCTATTTTTGGCACACGGAGGCGCCTCGCAAAGTCTCGCGCCATTCCGAGTCCGGCGGACGAAGTTGGCCAGCCCCACCCCCCAAGGCTATAGCCCACCCGTTTTTGTGGCCTCTTTCCGCTGGACGAACTTGGCGCCCCGGCCTTCGGGCGGGTGTTTTTGGGCGCGGCTGTGCCCGCGGCCTATTTTTGGCACACGGAGGTGCCTCGCAAAGTCTCGCGCCATTCCGAATCCGGCGGACGAAGTTGGCCAGCCCCAACCCCCAAGGCTATAGCCCACCCGTTTTTGTAGCCTCTTTCCGCTGGACGAACTTGGCGCCCCGGCCTTCGGGCGGGTATTTTTGGGTGCGGCTGTGCCCGCGGCTTATTTTTTGCACATGGAGGCGCCTCGCAAAGTCTCGCGCCATTCCGAGTCCGGCGGACGAAGTTGGCCAGCCCCTCCCCCCAAGGCTATAGCCCACCCGTTTTTTGGCTATTTTTCCGCTGGGGGGTTTGGGCGCAACGACCTTCGGGGGGTTATTTTTGGACGCGGCTGTGCCCGCGGCCTATTTTTGGCACGCGGAGGCCGCTCATAAAGTCTCGCCCCATTCCGAGTCTGGCGGACGAAGTGGGCCAGCCCCTCCCCCCAAGGCTATAGCCCACCCGTTTTTTGGCCATTTTTCCGCTGGTGGGTTTGGGCGCAACGACCTTCGGGGGGTTATTTTTGGGCGTGCCTGTGCCCCCGGCCTATTTTGGCACGCGGAGGCCGCTCGTAAAGTCTCGCCCCATTCCGAGTTCGGCGGACGAAGTCGGCCTGCCCCTCCCCCCAAGGTTATAGCCCACCCATTTTTTGGCCATTTTTCCGCTGGACGAACTTGGCGCCCCGGCCTTCGGGCGGTTATTTTTGGGCGCGGCTGTGCCCGCGGCCTATTTTTGGCACACGGAGGCAGCTCGCAAAGTCTTGCCCCATTCCGAGTCCGGCTGACGAAGTTGGCCAGCCCCTCCCCCCAAGGCTATAGCCCACCCGTTTTTGGGCTATTTTTCCGCTGGACGAACATGGCGCCCCGGCCTTCGGGCGGTTATTTTTGGGCGCGGCTGGGCCCGCGGCCTATTTTCGGCACGCGGAGGCTGCTAGGAAAGTCTAGCCCCATTCCGAGTCCGGCGGACGAAGTGGGCCGGCCCCTCCCCCCAAGGCTATAGCCCACCCGTTTGTTGGCCATTTTTCCGCTAGGGGGTTTGGGCGCGCCGACCTTCGGGCAGTTATTTTTGGGCGCGGCCGTGCCCGTGGCCTATTTTTGGCACGTGTAGGCCACTCGCAAAGTCTCGCCCCATTCCAAGTCCGGCGGACGAAGTCAGCCAGCCCCTCCCCCCAAGGCTATAGCCCACCCATTTTTTGGCCATTTTTTCCGCTGGACGAACTTGGCGCCCCAGCCTTCGGGCGGTTATTTTGGGACGCGGCTGTGCCTGCGGCCTATTTTTGGTACGCGGAGGCCGCTCGCAAAGTCTCGCCCCATTCCGAGTCCGACGGACGAAGTTGGCCAGCCCCTCCCCCCAAGGCTATAGCCCACTCGTTTTTTGGCCATTTTTCCGCTGGACGAACTTGGCGCCCCGGCCTTCGGGCAGTTTTTTTTGTGCGCGGCTGTGTCCAAAGCCTATTTTTGGCACGCGGAGGACGCTCGCAAAGTCTCGTCCCATTCCGAGTCCGGCGGACGAAGTTGGCCAGCCCCTCCCCCCAACGCTATAGCCCACCCGTTGTTTGGCCATTTTTCCGCTGGGCGGTTTGGGCGCGCCGACCTTCGGGCCATTATTTTTGGGCACGCCCGTGCCCGTGGCCTATTTTTGGCACGCGGAGGCCGCTCGCAAAGTCTCCCCCCATTCCGAGTCCGGCGGACGAAGTTGGCCAACCCCTCCCCCCAAGGCTATAGCCCACCCGTTTTTTGCCCATTTTTCCGCTGGGGGGTTTGGGCGCGCCGACCTTCGGGCGGTTATTTTTGGGCGCGGCTGTGCCCGCGGCGTATTTTTGGCACGTGGAGGCCACTCGCAAAGTCTCGCCCCATTCGAATCCGGCGGACGAAGTGGGCCAGCCCCTCGCCCCAAGGCTATATCCCACCCGTTTTTTGGCCATTTTTCCGCGGGACGAAGTTGGCGCCCCGGCCGTCGGGCGGTTATTTTTGGACGCGGCTGTGCCCACGGCCTATTTTTGGCACGCGGAGCCCGCTCATAAAGTCTCACCCCATTCCGAGTCCGGCGGACGAAGTGGGCCAGCCCCTCCCCCCAAGGCTATAGCCCACCCGTTTTTGTGGCCTTTTTCCGCTGGACGAACTTGGCGCCCCGGCCTTCGGGCGGTTATTTTTGGGCGCGGCTGTGCCCGCGGCCTATTTTTGGCACACGGAGGCCGCTCGCAAAGTCTCGCGCCATTCCGAGTCCGGCGGACGAAGTGGGCCAGCCCCACCCCCCAAGGCTATAGCCCACCCGTTTTTGTGGCCTTTTTCCGCTGGACGAACTTGGCGCCCCGGCCTTCGGGCGGTTATCTTTGGACGCGGCTATGCCCGGGCCCTATTTTTGGCTCATGGATGCCGCTCGCAAAGTCTCACGCCATTCCGAGTCCGGCGGACGAAGTGGGCCTGCCCCACCCCCCAAGGCTATTGCCCGCCCGTTTTTGTGGCCTTTTTCCGCAGGAGGAACTTGGCGCCCCAGCCTTCGGGCGCGGCTGCGGCCGGGGCCTATTTTTGGCACATGGAGTCCGCTCGCAAAGTCTCGCGCCATTCTGAGTCCGGCGGACGAAGTTGGCCAGCCCAACCCCCCAAGGCTATAGCCCACCCGTTTTTGTGGCCTTTTTCCACTGGACGAACTTGGCGCCCCGGCCTTCGGGCGGGTATTTTTGGGCCCGGCTGTGCCCGCGGCCTATTTTTGGTACACGGAGGCACCTCGCAAAGTCTCGCGCCATTCCGAGTCTGGAGGACGAAGTTGGCCAGCCCCACCCCCCAAGGCTATAGCCCACCCGTTTTTGTGGCCATTTTCCGCTGGACGAACTTGGCGCCCCGGCCTTCGGGCGGGTATTATTGGGCACGGCTGCGACCGTGGCCTATTTTTGGCACACGGAGGTGCATTGCAAAGTCTCGCGCCATTCTGAGTCCGGCGGACGATGTTTGCCAGCCCCACCCCCCAAGGCTATAGCCCACCCGTTTTTGTGGCCATTTTCCGCTGGACGAACTTGGCGCCCCGGCCTTCGGGCGGGTATTTATGGGCGCGGCTGTGCACGCGGCCAATTTTTGGCACACGGAAGCGCTTCGCAAAGTCTCGCGCCATTTCGAGTCCGGCGGACGAAGTTGGCCAGCCCCACCACCAAAGGCTATAGCCCACCCGTTTTTGTGGCCATTTTCCGCTGGACGAACTTGGCTCCCCGGCCTTCGGGCGGGTATTATTGGGCGCGGCTGCGCCCGCGGCCTATTTTTGGCACACGGAGGCGCATTGCAAAGTCTCGCGCCATTCCGAGTCTGGAGGACGAAGTTGGCCAGCCCCACCCCCCAAGGCTATAGCCCACCCGTTTTTGTGGCCATTTTCCGCTGGACGAACTTGGCGCCCCGGCCTTCGGGGGGGTATTATTGGGCGCGGCTGCGCCCGCGGCCTATGTTTGGCACACGGAGGCGCCTCGCAAAGTCTCGCGCCATTCCGAGTCCGGCGGACGAAGTTGGCCAGCCCCGCCCCCCAAGGATATAGCCCACCCGTTTTTGTGGCCTCTTTCCGCTGGACGAAGTTTGGGCACAGGCCTTCGGGCGGGTATTTTTGGGCGCGGCCGTGCCCATGGCCTATGTTTGGCACACGGAGGCGCCTCGCAAAGTCTCGCGCCATTCCGAGTCCGGCGGACGAAGTTGGCCAGCCCCACCCCCCAAGGCTATAGCCCACCCGTTTTTGTGGCCATTTTCCGCTGGACGAACTTGGCGCCCCAGCCTTCGGGCGGCTATTTTTGCGCGCGGCTGTGCCCACGGCCTATTTTTGGCACGCGGAGGCTGCTCGCAAAGTCTCGCCCCATTCCGAGCCCAGCAGACGAAGTTGGCCAGCCCCTCCCCCCAAGGCTATAGCCCACCCGTTTTTTGGCCATATTTTCGCTGGGGGGTTTGGGCGCAATGACCTACGGGGGGTTCTTTTTGGTCGCGGCTGTGCCCGCGGCCTATTTTGGGCATGCGGAGGCCGAAGGTAAAGTCTCGCCTCATTCCGAGTCCGGCGGACGAAATTGGCCAGCCCCTCCCCCCAACGCTATAGCCCACCCGTATTTTGGCCATTTTTCCGCTGGACGAACTTGGCGCCCCGGCCTTCGGGCGGTTATTTTTGGGCGCGGCTGTGCCCACGGCCTATTTTTGGCACGCGTAGGCCACTCGCAATGTCTCGCGCCATTTCGAGTCCGGCGGACGAAGTTTGCCAGCCCCACCCCCCAAGGCTATAGCCCACCCGTTTTTGTGGCCTTTTTCCGCTGGACAAACTTGGCGCCCCGGCCTTCGGGCGGGTATTTTTGGGCGCGGTTGTGCCTGCGGCCTATTTTTGGCACACGGAGCCTCCTCGCAAAGTCTCGCTCCATTCCGAGTCCGGCGGACGAAGTGGGCCAGCCCCACCCCCCAAGGCTATAGCCCACCCGTTTTTGTGGCCCTTTTCCACTGGACGAACTTGGCGCCCAGGCCTTCGAGCGGGTATTTTTGGGCGCGGCTGTGCCCGCGGCCTATTTTTGGCGTACGGAGGCGCCTCGCAAAGTCTCGCTCCATTTCTGAGTCCGGCGGACGAAGTTGGCCTGCCCCACCCCCCAAGGCTATAGCCCACCCGTTTTTGTGGCCATTTTCCGCTGGACGAACTTGGCGCCCCAGCCTTCAGGGGGGTATTTTTGGGCGCGGATGCGCCCGCGGCCTATTTTTGGTACACGGAGGCGCCTCGCAAAGTCTCGCGCCATTCCGAGTCCGGCGGACGAAGTTGGCCAGCCCCACCCCCCAAGGATATAGCCCACCCGTTTTTGTGGCCTTTTTCCGCTGGACGAACTTGGCGCCCCGGCCTTCGGGCGGGTATTTTTGGGCGCGGCTGTACCCGCGGCCATTTTTGGCGCACGGAGGCGCCTCGCAAAGTCTCGCGCCATTCCAAGTCCGGCGGACGATGTTGGCCAGCCCCACCCCCCAAGGCTATAGCCCACCGTTTTTGTGGCCATTTTCCGCTGGACGAACTTGGCGCCACGGCCATCGGGCGGGTATTTTTGGGCGCGGATGCGCCCGCGGCCTATTTTGGGCACGCGGAGGCCGATCGTAAAGTCTCGCCCCATTCCGAGTCCGGCGGACGAAGTTGGCCAGCCCCTCCCCCCAAGGCTATAGCCCACCCGTTTTTTGGCAATTTTTCCGCTGGACGAACTTGGCGCCCCGGCCTTCGGGCGGTTATTTTTGGGCTCCGCTGTGACCACGGCCTATGTTTGCCACGCGGAGGCCACTCGTAAAGTCTCGCCCCATTCCGAGTCCGGCGAGCGAAGTTGACCAGCCCCACCCCCCAAGGCCATGGCCCACCCGATTTTGGGCATTTTTCTGCTGGGGGGTTTGGGCGCGCTGACCTTGGGGCGGTTATTTTTGGGCGCGGCTGTGCCCGCGGCCTATTTTTTGCACGCGGAGGCCGCCCGCAAAGTCTCGCCCCATTCCGAGTCCGGCGGACGAAGTTGGCCAGCCCCTCCCCCCAAGGCTATAGCCCACCCGTTTTTTGGCCATTTTTCCGCGGGACGAACTAGGCGCCCCGCCCGTCGGGTGGTTACTTTTCTGCGCGGCTGTGCCTGTGGACTATTTTTGGTACGCGGAGGCCGCTCGCAAAGTCTCGCCCCATACCGAGTCCGGCGGACGAAGTTGGCCAGCCCCTCCCCCCAAGGCTATAGCCCACCCGTTTTTTGGCCATTTTTCCGCTGGACAAACTTGGCGCCCCGGCCTTCGGGCTGTTATTTTTGGGCGCAGCTGTGCCCGCGGCCTAATTTTAGCTCGCGGAGGCCGCTCGTAAAGTCTCGCCCCATTCCGAGTCCGGCGAACGAAGTTGGCCAGCCCCTCCCCCCAAGGCTATAGCCCACCCGTTTTTTGGCCATTTTTCAGCTGGACGAACTTGGCGCCCCGGCCTTCGGGCTGTTATTTTTGGGCGCGGCTGTGACCACGGCCTATTTTTGGCACGCGGAGGCCGCTCGCAAAGTGTCGCCCCATTCCGAGTCCGGCGGACGAAGTTGGCCGGCCCAACCCCCAAGGCGATGGCCCCCCCGTTTTTTGGGCATTTTTGTGCTGGTCGGATTGGGCGCGCCGTCCTTCGGGCGGTTATTTTTGGCCGCTGCAGTGCCCGCTGCCTATTCTTGGCACGCGGAGGCCGGCCGCAAAGTCTCGCCCCATTCCGAGTCCGGCGGACGAAGTGGGCCGGCCCCTCCCCCCCAGGCTATTGCCCACCCGTTTTTTGGCCATTTTTCCGCTGGATGAACTTGGCGCCCCGGCCTTCGGGCGGTTATTTTTAGGCATGGCTGTGCCCACGACCTATTTTTGGCACACGGAGGCCGCTCGCAAAGTCTCGCCCGATTCCGAGTCCGGGCGGACGGCGGGCCGGCCCTCCCCCCAAGGCTATAGCCCACCCGTTTTTTGGCCATTTTTCCGCTGGACGAACTTGGCGCCCCGGCCTTCGGGCAGTTATTTTTGGGACCGGCTGTGCCCGCGTACTATTTTTAGCACGCGGAGGCCGCTCGCAAAGGCTCGGCCCATTCCGAGTCCGGCGGACGATGTTGGCCAGCCCCTCCCCCCAAGGCTATAGCCCACCCGTTTTTTGGCCATTTTTCAGCTGGACGAACTTGGTGCCCCGGCCTTCGGGCTGTTATTTTTGGGCGCGGCTGTGACCACGGCCTATTTTTGGCACGCGGAGTCCGCTCGCAAAGTGTCGCCCCATTCCGAGTCCGGCGGACGAAGTGGGCCAGCCCCACCCCCCAAGGCTATGGCCCACCCGTTTTTTGGCCATTTTTGTGCTGGGGGGTTTGGGCGCGCCGACCTTCGGGCGGTTATTTTTGGCCGCGGCAGTGCCCGCAGCCTATTCTTGGCACGCGGAGGCCGCTCGCAAAGGCTCGGCCCATTCCGAGTCCGGCGGACGATGTTGGCCAGCCCCTCCCCCCAAGGCTATAGCCCACCCGTTTTTTGGCCATTTTTCAGCTGGACGAACTTGGCGCCCCGGCCTTCGGGCGGTTATTTTTGGGCGCGGCTGTGCCCGCGGCCTATTTTTAGCACGCGGAGGCCGTCCGCAAAGTCTCGCCCCATTCCGAGTCCGGCGGACGAAGTTGGCCGGCCCCTCCCCCCAAGGCTATTGCCCACCCGTTTTTTGGCCATTTTTCCGCTGGACGAACTTGGCGCCCCGGCCTTCGGGCGGTTATTTTTAGGCGTGGCTGTGCCCACGGCCTATTTTTGGCACACGGAGGCCGCTCGCAAAGTCTCGCCCGATTCCGAGTCCGGCGGACGAAGTTGGCCGGCCCCTCCCCCCAAGGCTATAGCCCACCCGTTTTTTGGCCATTTTTCCGCTGGACGAACTTGGCGCCCCGGCCTTCGGGCAGTTATTTTTGGGACCGGCTGTGCCCGCGGCCTATTTTTAGCACGCGGAGGCCGCTCGCAAAGGCTCGGCCCATTCCGAGTCCGGCGGACGATGTTGGCCAGCCCCTCCCCCCAAGGCTATAGCCCACCCGTTTTTTGGCCATTTTTCCGCTGGACGAAATTGGTGCCCCAGCCTTCGGGGGGTTATTTTTGGGCACGGCTGTGCCGGAGGCCTATTTTTGGCAAGGGGAGGCCGCTCGCAAAGTCTCGCCCCATTCCGAGTCCGGCGGACGAAGTTGGCCAGCCCCTCCCCCCAAGGCTATAGCCCACCCGTTTTTTGGCCATTTTTCAGCTGGATGAACTTGGCGCCCCAGCCTTCGGGCGGTTATTTTTGGGCGCGGCTGTGCCCGCGGCCTTTTTTTGGCACGCGGAGGCCGCTCGCAAAGTCTCGCCCCATTCCGAGTCCGGCGGACGAAGTTGGCCAGCCCCTCCCCCCAAGGCTATAGCCCACCCGTTTTTTGGCCATTTTTCCGCTGGACGAACTTGGCGCCCCGGCCTTCGGGCGGTTATTTTTGGGCGCGGCTGTGCCCGCGGCCTATTTTTAGCACGCGGAGGCCGCTCGCAAAGGCTCGGCCCATTCCTAGTCCGGCGGACGAAGTGGGCCAGCCCCTCCCCCCAAGGCTATAGCCCACCCGTTTTTTGGCCATTTTTCCGCTGGACGAACTTGGCGCCCCGGCCTTCGGGCGCCTATTTTTGGGCGCGGCTGTGCCCGGGGCCTATTTTTAGCACGCGGAGGCCGCTCGCAAAGGCTCGCCCCATTCCTAGTCCGGCGGACGAAGTCGGCCAGCCCTTCCCCCAAGGCTATAGCCCACCCATTTTTTGGCCATTTTTCCGCTGGGGGGTTTGGGCGCAACGACCTTCGGGGTGTTGTTTTTGGGCATGGCTGTGCCCACGGGCTATTTTTGGCATGCGGAGGCCGCTCGCAAAGTCTCTCCCATTCCGAGTCCGGCGGACGAAGTTGGCCAGCCCCTCCCCCTAAGGCTATAGCCCACCCGTTTTTTGGCCATTTTTCCGCTGGACGAACTTGGCGCCCCGGCCTTCGGGCGGTTATTTTTGGGCGCGGCTGTGCCCGCGGCATATTTTTGGCATGCGGAGGCCGCTCGCAAAGTCTCGCCCCATTCCAAGTCCGGCGAACGAAGTTGGCCAGCCCCTCCCCCCAAGGCTATTGCCCACCCGTTTTTTGGCCATTTTTCCGCTGGACGAACTTGGCGCCCCGGCCTTCGGGCTGTTATTTTTGGGCGCGGCTGTGCCCGCGGCCTATTTTTAGCACGCGTAGGCCACACGTAAAGTCTCACCCCTTTCCGAGTCCGGCGGACGAACTCGGCCAGCCCCTCCCCCCAAGGCTATTGCCCACCCGTTTTTTGGCCATTTTTCCGCTGGGGGTTTGGGCGCAACGACCTTCGGGGTGTTGTTTTTGGGCATGGCCGTGCCCGCGGCCTATTTTTGGCATGCGGAGGCCGCTCGCAAAGTCTAGCCCCATTCCGAGTCCGGCGGACGAAGTTGGCCAGCCCCTCCCCCCAAGCCTATAGCCCACCCGTTTTTTGGCCATTTTTCCGCTGGACGAACTTGGCGCCCCGGCCTTCGGGCGGCTATTTTTGGGCGCGGCTGTGCCCGTGGCCTATTTTTAGCACGCGGACGCCACTCGAAAAGTCTCGCCCCTTTCCGAGTCCGGCGGACGAAGTTGGCTAGCCCCTCCCCCCAAGGCTATAGCCCACCCGTTTTTTGGCCATTTTTCCGCTGGGGGGTTTGGGCGCAACGACCTTCGGTGTGTTGTTTTTGGGCATGGCTGTGTTCGCGGCCTATTTTTGGCATGCGGAGGCCGCTCGCAAAGTCTAGCCCCATTCCCAGTCCGGCGGACGAAGTTGGCCAGCCCCTCCCCCAATGGCTATAGCCCACCCGTTTTTTGGCCATTTTTCCTCTGGACGAGCTTGGCGCTCCGGCCTTCGGCGGTTTTTTTTGGGTGCCGCTGTGCCCGCGGCTTATTTTTGGCACACGGTGGCCCCTCGCAAAGTCTCGCGCCATTCCGAGTCCGGCGGACGAAGTGGGCCTGCCCCACCCCCCAAGGCTATAGCCCACCCGTTTTTGTGGCCTATTTCCGCTGGACGAACTTGGCGCCCCGGCCTTCGGGCAGTTATTTTTGGGCGCGGCTGTGCCCGCGGCCTATTTTTGGCACACGGAGGCCCCTCGCAAAGTCTCGCGCCATTCCGAGTCCGGCGGACGAAGGTGGCCTGCCCCACCCCCCAAGGCTATAGCCCACCCGTTTTTGTGGCCTTTTTCCGCTGGACGAACTTGACGCCCCGGCCTTCGGGCGGTTATTTTTTGGCGCGCCTGTGTCCGCACCCTATTTTTGGCACACGGAGGCCCCTCGTAAAGTCTCGCGCCATTCCAAATCCGGCGGACGAAGTTGGCCAGCCCCCCCCCCCCCCAAGGCTATAGCCCACCCGTTTTTTGGCCATTTTTCCGCTGGGGGGTTTGGGCGCGCCGACCTTCGGGGGGTTATTTTTGGGCGCGGCTGTGCCGGCGGCCTATTCTTGGCACTCAAAGGCCGCTCGCAAAGTCTCACCCCATTCCGAGTCCGGCGGACAAAGTTGGCCAGCCCCTCCCTCCAAGGCTATAGCCCACCAATTTTTTGGCCATTTTTCCGCTGGACGAACTTGGCGCCCCAGCCTTCGGGCGGTTATTTTTGGGCGCGCCTGTGCCCGCGGCCTATTTTTGGCACACGGAGGCCGCTTGCAAAGTCTGGCCCCATTCCGAGTCCGGCGGACGAAGTTGGCCAGCCCCACCCCCCAAGGCTATAGCCCACCCGTTTTTCTTACCTTTTTCCGCTGGACGAACTTGGCGCCCCGGCCTTGGGCGGTTATTTTTGGGCGTGGCTGTGCCCGTGGCATATTTTTGGCACACGGAGGCCCCTCGCAAAGTCTCGCGCAATTCCGAGTCCGGCGGACGAAGTTGGCCAGCCCCATCCCCCAAGGCTATAGCCCACCCGTTTTTGTCGCCTTTTTCCGCTGGACGAACATGGCGCCCCAGCCTTCGGGCGGTTATTTTTGGGCGCGGCTATGCCCGCGGCCTATTTTTGGCACACGGAGGCCCCTCGCAAAGTCTCGCGCCATTCCGAGTCCGGCGGACGAAGTTGGCCTGCCCCACCCCCCAAGGCTATAGCCCACCCGTTTTTGTGGCCTTTTTCCGCTGGACGAACTTGACGCCCCGGCCTTCCGGCGGTTATTTTTTGGCGCGCCTGTGTCCGCGCCCTATTTTTGGCACACGGAGGCCCCTCGTAAAGTCTCGCGCCATTCCGAGTCCGGCGGACGAAGTTGGCCAGCCCCACCCCCCAAGGCCATAACCCACCCGTTTTTCTGGCCTTTTTCCGCTGGACGAACTTGGCGCCCCGGCCTTCGGGCGGTTATTTTTGGGCGCAGCTGTGCCCGCGTCCTATTTTTGGCAGACGGAGGCCGCTCGCAAAGTCTCGCCCCATTCCGAGTCCGGCGGACGAAGTTGGCCAGCCCCTCCCCCCAAGGCTATAGCCCACCCGTTTTTATGGCCTTTTTCCGCTGGACGAACTTGGCGCCCCGGCCTTCGGGCAGTTATTTTTGGGCGCGCCTGTGTCCGCGGCCTATTTTTGGCACACGGAGGCCCCTCGTAAAGTCTCGCGCCATTCCGGGTCCGGCGGACGACGTTGGCCAGCCCCACCCCCCAAGCCCATAGCCCACCCGTTTTTGTGGCCTTTTTCCGCTGGACGAGCATGGCGCCCCAGCCTTCGGGAGGTTATTTTTGGGCGCGGCTGTGACCACGGCCTATTTTTGGCACACGGAGGCCCCTCGTAAAGACTGGCGCCATTCCGAGTCTGGCGGACGAAGTGGGCCAGCCCCACCCCCCATGGCTATAGCCCACCCGTTTTTCTGGCCTTTTTCCGCTGGACGAACTTGGCGCCCCGGCCTTCGGGCGGTTATTTTTGGGCGCGGCTGTGCCCGCGGCGTATTTTTGCCACACGGAGGCCGCTCGCAAAGTCTCGCCCCATTCCGAGTCCGGCGGACGAAGTTGGCCAGCCCCACCCCCCAAGGCTATAGCCCACCCGTTTTTGTGACCTTTTTCCGCTGGACGAACTTGGTGGCCCGGCCTTCGGGCGGTTATTTTTGGGCGCGGCTGTGCCCGCGGCCTATTTTTGGCATACGGAGGCCCCTCGTAAGGACTCGCGCCATTCCGAGTCCGGCGGACGAAGTTGGCCAGCCCCACCCCCCGAGGCTATAGCCCACCCGTTTTTGTGGCCTTTTTCCGCTGGACGAACTTGGCGCCCCAGCATTCGGGCAGTTATTTTTGGACGCGGCTGTTCCCACGGCCTGTTTTTCGCACACGGAGGCCCCTCGCAAAGTCTCGCGCCATTCCGAGTCCGGCGGACGAAGTTGGCCTGCCCCACCCCCCAAGGCTATAGCCCACCCGTTTTTATGGCCTTTTTCCGCTGGACGAACTTGGCGCCCCGGCCTTCGGGCGGTTATTTTTGGGCGCGCCTGTGTCCGTGGCCTATTTTTGGCACACGGAGGCCCCTCGTAAAGTCTCGCGCCATTCCGAGTCCGGCGGACGACGTTGGCCAGCCCCACCCCCCAAGGCCATAGCGCACCCGTTTTTGTGGCCTTTTTCCGCTGGACGAGCATGGCGCCCCGGCCTTCGGAAGGTTATTTTTGGGCGCGGGTGCGGCCACGGCCTATTTTTTGCACACGGAGGCCCCTCGCAAAGTCTCGCGCCATTCCGAGTCCGGCGGACGAAGTTGGCCAGCCCCACCCCCCAAGGCTATAGCCCACCCGTTTTTGTGACCTCTTTCCGCTGGACGAACTTGGTGGCCCGGCCTTCGGGCGGTTATTTTTGGGCGCGGCTGTGCCCGCAGCCTATTTTTGGCACACGGAGGCCCCTCACAATGTCTCGCACCATTCCGAGTCCGGCGGACGAAGTTGGCCAGCCCCAACACCCGAGGCTATAGCCCACCCATTTTTGTGGCCTTTTTCCGCTGGACGAACTTGGCGCCCCGGCCTTCCGGCTGTTATTTTTGGGCGCGGCTGTGCCCGCGGCCTATTTTTGGCACACGGAGGCCCCTCGCAAAGACTGGCGCTATTCCGAGTCCGGCGGACGAAGTTGGCCAGCCCCACCCCCCAAGGCTATAGCCCACCCGTTTTTCTGGCCTTTTTCCGCTGGACGAACTTGGCGCCCCGGCCTTCGGGCGGTTATTTTTGGGCGCAGCTGTGCCCGCGTCCTATTTTTGGCAGACAGAGGCCGCTCGCAAAGTCTCGCCCCATTCCGAGTCCGGCGGACGAAGTTGGCCAGCCCCTCCCCCCAAGGCTATAGCCCACCCGTTTTTATGGCCTTTTTCCGCTGGACGAACTTGGCGCCCCGGCCTTCGGGCAGTTATTTTTGGGCGCGCCTGTGTCCGCGGCCTATTTTTGGCACACGGAGGCCCCTCGTAAAGTCTCGCGCCATTCCGGGTCCGGCGGACGACGTTGGCCAGCCCCACCCCCCAAGCCCATAGCCCACCCGTTTTTGTGGCCTTTTTCCGCTGGACGAGCATGGCGCCCCGGCCTTCGGAAGGTTATTTTTGGGCGCGGGTGCGGCCACGGCCTATTTTTTGCACACGGACACCCCTCGCAAAGTCTCGCGCCATTCCGAGTCCGGCGGACGAAGTCGGCCAGCCCCACCCCCCAAGGCTATAGCCCACCCGTTTTTCTGGCCTTTTTCCGCTGGACGAACTTGGCGCCCCGGCCTTCGGGTGGTTATTTTTGGGTGCGGCTGTGCCCGCGGCCTATTTTTGGCACACAGAGGCCGCTCGCAAAGTCTCGCCCCATTCCGAGTCCGGCGGACGAAGTTGGCCAGCCCCTCCCCCCAAGGCTATAGCCCACCCGTTTTTGTGGCCTTTTTCCGCTGGTCGAACTTGGCGCCCCGGCCTTCGGGCGGTTATTTTTGGGCGCGGCTGTGCCCGCAGCCTATTTTTGGCACACGGAGGCCCCTCGCAAAGTCTCGCGCCATTCCGAGTCCGGCGGACGAAGTGGGCCGGCCCACCCCCCGAGGCTATAGCCAACCCGTTTTTGTGGCCTTTTTCCGCCGGACGAACTTGGCGCCCCCGCCTTCGGGCAGTTATTTTTGGGCGCGGCTGTGCCCGTGGCCTATATTTGGCACACGGAGTCCCCTCGCAAAGTCTCGCGCCATTCCGAGTCCGGCGGACGAAGTTGGCCTGCCCCACCCCCCAAGGCTATAGCCCACCCGTTTTTGTGGCCTTTTTCCGCTGGACGAACTTGGCACCCCGGCCTTCGGGCGGTTATTTTTGGGCGCGGCTGTGCCCGCGGCCTATTTTGGGCATACGGAGGCCCCTCGCAAGGTCTCGCGCCATTACGAGTCCGGCGGACGAAGTTGGCCAGCCCCACCCCCCGAGGCTATATCCCACTCATTTTTGTGGCCTTTTTCCGCTGGACGAACTTGGCGCCCCAGCCTTCGGGCAGTTATTTTTGGACGCGGCTGTTCCCACGGCCTGTTTTTCGCACACGGAGACCCCTCGCAAAGTCTCGCGCCATTCCGAGTCCGGCGGACGAAGTTGGCCAGCCCCACCCCCCAAGGCTATAGCCCACCCGTTTTTGTGACCTTTTTCCGCTGGACGAACTTGGTGGGCCGGCCTTCGGGCGGTTATTTTTGGGCGCGGCTGTGCCCGCAGCCTATTTTTGGCACACGGAGGCCCCTCACAATGTCTCGCACCATTCCGAGTCCGGCGGACGAAGTTGGCCAGCCCCAACACCCGAGGCTATAGCCCACCCATTTTTGTGGCCTTTTTCCGCTGGACGAACTTGGCGCCCCGGCCTTCCGGCTGTTATTTTTGGGCGCGGCTGTGCCCGCGGCGTATTTTTGGCACACGGAGGCCCCTTACAAAGTCTCGTGCCATTCCGAGTCCGGCGGACAAAGTTGGCCTGCCCCACCCCCCAAGGCTATAGCCCACCCGTTTTTGTGGCCTTTTTCCGCTGGACGAACTTGGTGGCCCGGCCTTCAGGCGGTTATTTTTGGGCGCGGCTGTGCCCGCAGCTTATTTTTGGCACACGGAGGCCCCTCGCAAAGTCTCACACCATTCCGAGTCCGGCGGACGAAGTTGCCCAGCCCCACCCCCAGAGGCTATAACCCACCCCTTGTTGTTGCCTTTTTCCGATGGACGAACTTGGCGCCCCGGCCTTCGGGCGGTTATTTTTGGGTGCGGTTGTGTCCGCGGCCTATTTTTGGCACATGGAGGCCACTCGCAAAGTCTCGCGCCATTCCGAGTCCGGCGGACGAAGTCGGCCAGCCCCACCCCCCAAGGCTATAGCCCACCCGTTTTTGTGGCCTTTTTCCGCTGGACGAACTTGGCGCCCCGGCCTTCGGGCGGTTATTTTTGGGCGCGGCTGTGCCCGAGGCCTACTTTTGGCACACGGAGGCCACTCGCAAAGTCTCGCGCCATTCCGAGCCCGGCGGACGAAGTTGTCCAGCCCCACCCCCCAAGGCCATAGCCCACCCGTTTTTGTGGCCTTTTTCCGCTGGACGAGAATGGCGCCCCGGCCTTCGGGAGGTTATTTTTGGGCGGGGCTGTGCCCGCGGCCTAATTTTGGCACACGGAGGTGCCTCGCAAAGTCTCGCGCCATTCCGAGTCCGGCGGACGAAGTAGGCCAGACCCACCCCCCAAGGCTATAGCCCACCCGTTTTTGTGGCCTTTTTCCGCTGGTCGAACTTGGCGCCCCGGCCTTCGGAAGGTTATTTTTGGGCGCGCCTGTGTCCGCGGCCTATTTTTGACACACGGAGGCCCCTCGTAAAGTCTCGCACCATTCTGAGTCCGGCGGACGAAGTGGGCCAGCCCCACCCCCCAAGGCCATAGCCCACCCGTTTTTGTGGCCTTTTTACGCTGGACGAGCTTGGCGCCCCGGCCTTCGGGAGGTTATTTTTGGGCGGGGCTGTACCCGCGGCCTATTTTTGGCACACGGAGGCGCCTCGCAAAGTCTCGCGCCATTCCGAGTCCGGCGGACGAAGTGGGCCAGCCCCACCCCCCAAGGCTATAGCCCACCCGTTTTTGTGGCCATTTTCCGCTTGACAAACTTGGCGCCCCGGCCTTCGGGTGGGTATTTTTTGGGCGCGGCTGTGCCCGTGGCCTGTTTTTGGCACACGGAGGCGCCTCGCAAAGTCTCGCGCAATTCCGAGTCCGGCGGACGAAGTCGGCCAGCCCCACCCCCCAAGGCTATAGCCCACCCGTTTTTGTGGCCATTTTCCGCTGGACGAACTTGGCGCCCCGGCCTTCGGGCGGGTATTTTTGGTCGTGGCTGTGCCCGTGGCCTATTTTTGGTACACAGAGGCACCTCGCAAAGTCTCGCGCCATTCCGAGTCCGGCGGAAGAAGTTGGCCAGCCCCACCCCCCAAGGCTATAGCCCACCCGTTTTTGTGGACTTTTTCCGCTGGACGAACCTGGCGCCCCGGCCTTCGGGTGGGTATTTTTTGGGCGCGGCTGTGCCCGCGGCCTTTTTTTGGTACACGGAGGTGCCTCGCAAAGTCTGGCGCAATTCCGATTTCGGCGGACGAAGTGGGCCAGCCCCACCCCCCAAGGCTATAGCCCACCCGTTTTTGTGGCCATTTTCCGCTGGACGAACTTGGCGCCCCGGCCTTCGGGCGGGTATTTTTGGGCGCGGCTGTGCCCGCGGCCTATTTTTGGCACACGGATGCGCCTAGCAAAGTCTCGCGCCATTCCGAGTCCGGCGGACGAAGTTGGCCAGCCCCACCCCCCAAGGCTATAGCCCACCCGTTTTTGTGGCCATTTTCCGCTGGACGAACTTGGCGCCCCGGCCTTCGGGCGGGTATTTTTGTCCGCGGCTGTACCCACGGCCTATTTTTTGCACACGGAGGCGCCTCGCAAAGTCTCGCGCCATTCCGAGTCCGGCGGACGAAGTTGGCCATCCCCACCCCCCAAGGCTATAGCCCACCCGTTTTTGTGGCCTTTTGCCGCTGCACGAACTTGGCGCCCCGGCTTTCGGGAGGGTATTTTTGGGCGCGGCTGTGCCCGCGGCCTATTTTTGGGACGCGGAGGCGCCTCGCAAAGTCTCGCGCCATTCCGAGTCCGGCGGACGAAGTGGGCTAGCCCCACCCCCCAAGGCTATAGCCCACTCGTTTTTGTGGCCATTTTCCGCTGGACGAACTTGGCGCCCCGGCCTTAGGCCGGGTATTTTTGGGCGCGGCTGTGCCCGCGGCCTATTTTTCGCACACGGAGGCGCCTCGCAAAATCTCGCGCCATTCCGAGTCCGGCGGACGAAGTGGGCCAGCCCCACCCCCCAAGGCTATAGCCCGCCCGTTTTTGTGGCCATTTTCCGCTTGACGAACTTGGCGCCCCGGCCTTTGGGCGGGTATTTTTGGGCTCGGCTGTGCCCGTGGCCTATTTTTGGCATACGGAGGCGCCTCGCAAAGTCTCGCGCCATTCCGAGTCCGGCGGACGAAGTTGGCCAGCCCCACCCCCCAAGGCTATAGCCCAACCGTTTTTGTGGCCATTTTCCGCTGGACGAACTTGGCGCCCCGGCCTTCGGGCTGGTATTATTGGGCGCGGCTGTGCCCGCATCCTTTTTTTGGCAGACGGAGGTGCCTCGTAAAGTCCCGCGCCATTCTGAGTCCGGCGGACGAAGTGGGCCAGCCCCACCCCCCAAGGCTATAGCCCACCCGTTTTTGTGGCCATTTTCCGCTGGACGAACATGGCGCCCCGGACTTCGGCCGGGTATTTTTGGGCGCGGCTGTGCCCGCGGCCTATTTCTAGCACACGGAGGCGCTTTGCAAAGTCTCGCGCCATTCCGAGTCCGGCGGACGACGTTGGCCAGCCCCACCCCCCAAGACTATAGCCCACCCGTTTTTGTGGCCATTTTCCGCTGGACGAACTTGGCGCCCCGGCCTTCGGGCGGGTATTTTTGTGCGCGGCTGTGCCCGCGGCCTATTTTTGGTACACGGAGGTGCCTCGCAAAGTCTGGCGCAATTCCGATTTCGGCGGACGAAGTGGGCCAGCCCCACCCCCCAAGGCTATAGCCCACCCGTTTTTGTGGCCATTTTCCGCTGGACGAACTTGGCGCCCCGGCCTTCGGGCGGGTATTTTTGGGCGCGGCTGTGCCCGCGGCCTATTTTTGGCACACGGATGCGCCTAGCAAAGTCTCGCGCCATTCCGAGTCCGGCGGACGAAGTTGGCCAGCCCCACCCCCCAAGGCTATAGCCCACCCGTTTTTGTGGCCATTTTCCGCTGGACGAACTTGGCGCCCCGGCCTTCGGGCGGGTATTTTTGTCCGCGGCTGTACCCACGGCCTATTTTTTGCACACGGAGGCGCCTCGCAAAGTCTCGCGCCATTCCGAGTCCGGCGGACGAAGTTGGCCATCCCCACCCCCCAAGGCTATAGCCCACCCGTTTTTGTGGCCTTTTGCCGCTGCACGAACTGGGCGCCCGGCCTTGGGTGGGTATTTTTAGCGCGGCTGTGCCCGCGGCCTATTTTTGGGACGCGGAGGCGCCTCGCAAAGTCTCGCGCCATTCCGAGTCCGGCGGACGAAGTGGGCTAGCCCCACCCCCCAAGGCTATAGCCCACTCGTTTTTGTGGCCATTTTCCGCTGGACGAACTTGGCGCCCCGGCCTTAGGCCGGGTATTTTTGGGCGCGGCTGTGCCCGCGGCCTATTTTTCGCACACGGAGGCGCCTCGTAAAATCTCGCGCCATTCCGAGTCCGGCGGACGAAGTGGGCCAGCCCCACCCCCCAAGGCTATAGCCCGCCCGTTTTTGTGGCCATTTTCCGCTTGACGAACTTGGCGCCCCGGCCTTTGGGCGGGTATTTTTGGGCTCGGCTGTGCCCGTGGCCTATTTTTGGCATACGGAGGCGCCTCGCAAAGTCTCGCGCCATTCCGAGTCCGGCGGACGAAGTTGGCCAGCCCCACCCCCCAAGGCTATAGCCCAACCGTTTTTGTGGCCATTTTCCGCTGGACGAACTTGGCGCCCCGGCCTTCGGGCGGGTATTATTGGGCGCGGCTGTGCCCGCATCCTTTTTTTGGCAGACGGAGGCGCCTCGTAAAGTCCCGCGCCATTCTGAGTCCGGCGGACGAAGTGGGCCAGCCCCACCCCCCAAGGCTATAGCCCACCCGTTTTTGTGGCCATTTTCCGCTGGACGAACATGGCGCCCCGGACTTCGGCCGGGTATTTTTGGGCGCGGCTGTGCCCGCGGCCTATTTCTAGCACACGGAGGCGCTTTGCAAAGTCTCGCGCCATTCCGAGTCCGGCGGACGACGTTGGCCAGCCCCACCCCCCAAGACTATAGCCCACCCGTTTTTGTGGCCATTTTCCGCTGGACGAACTTGGCGCCCCGGCCTTCGGGCGGGTATTTTTGTGCGCGGCTGTGCCCGCGGCCTATTTTTGGCACACGGAGGCGCCTCGCAATGTCTCGCGCCATTCCGAGTCCGGCGGACGAAGTTGGCCAGCCCCACCCCCCAAGGCTATAGCCCACCCGTTTTTGTGGACATTTTCCGCAGGACGAACTTGGCGGCCCGGCCTTCGGCGCGTATTTTTCGGCGCGGCTGTGCCCGCAGCCTTTTTTTGGCACAAGGAGGTGCCTCGCAAAGTCTCGTGCAATTCCAATTCCGGCGGACGAAGTTGGCCAGCCCCACCCCCCAAGGCTATAGCCCACCCGTTTTTGTGGCCTTTTTCCGCTGGACGAACTTGGCGCCCCGGCCTTTGGGCGGGTATTTTTGGACGCGGCTGTGCACGCGGCCTATTTTTGGCACACGGAGGCGCCTCGCAAAGTCTGGCGCCATTCCGAGTCCGGAGGACGAAGTTGGCCAGCCCCACCCCCCAAGGCTATAGCCCACCCGTTTTTGTGGCCATTTTCCACTGGACGAACTTGGCGCCCCGGCCTTTGGGCGGGTATTTTTGGGCACGGCTGTGCCCGCGGCCTATTTTTGGAAACGGAGGCGCTTCGCAAAGTCTCGCGCCATTCCGAGTCCGGCGGACGAAGTTGGCCAGCCCCACCCCCCAAGGCTATAGCCCACCCGTTTTTGTGGCCATTTTCCGCTGGACGAACTTGGTGCCCCGGCCTTCGGGCGGGTATTTTTGGGCGCGGCTGTGTCTATGGCCTATTTTTGGCACACGGAGGCGCCTCGCAAAGTCTCGCGCCATTCCGAGTCCGGCGGACGAAGGTAGCCACCCCACCCCCCAAGGCTATAGCCCACCCGTTTTTGTGGCCATTTTCCGCTGGACGAACTTGGCGGCCCGGCCTTCGGCGGGTATTTTTCGGCGCGGCTGTGCCCGCGGCCTTTTTTTGGCACAAGGAGGTGCCTCGCAAAGTCTCGTGCAATTCCAATTCCGGCGGACGAAGTTGGCCAGCCCCATACCCCTAGGCTATAGCCCACCCGTTTTTGTGGCCATTTTCCGCTGGACGAACTTGGGGACCCGGCCTTCGGGTGGGTATTTTTGGGCGTGGCTGTGGCCACGGCCTATTTTAGGCACACGGAGGGGCCTCGCAAAGTCTCGCGCCATTCCGAGTCCGGCGGACGAAGTTTTTCAGCCCCACCCCCCAAGGCTATAGCCCACCCGTTTTTGTGGCCATTTTCCGCTTGACGAACTTGGCGCCCCGGCCTTCGGGCCGGTATTTTTGGGCGCGGCTGTGCCCGCGGCCTATTTTTGGCACACGGAGGTGCCTCGCAAAGTCTGGCGCCATTCCGAGTCCGGCGGACGAAGTTGGCCAGCCCCACCCCCCAAGGCTATAGCCCACCCGTTTTTGTGGCCATTTTCCGCTGGACGAACTTGGCGCCCCTGCCTTGGGGCTTGTATTTTTGGGCGCGGCTGTGCCCGCGGCCTATTTTTGGCACACGGAGGGTCCTCGCAAACTCTCGCGCCATTCCGAGTCCGTCGGACGAAGTTGGCCAGCCCCACCCCCCAAGGCTATAGCCCACCCGTTTTTGTGGCCATTTTCCGCTGGACGAACTTGGCGCCCCGGCCTTCGCGCGGGTATTTTTGGCGCGGCTGTGCCCGCGGCCTATTTTTGGCACACGGAGGTGCCTCGCAATGTCTTGTACCATTCCGAGTCAGGGGGACAAAGTTGGCCAGCCCCACCCCCCAAGGCTATAGCCCACCCGTTTTTGTGGCCTTTTTCCGCTGGACGAACTTGGCGCCCCGGCCTTTGGGCGGGTATTTTTGGGCTCGGCTGTGCCCGTGGCCTATTTTTGGCATACGGAGGCGCCTCGCAAAGTCTCGCGCCATTCCGAGTCCGGCGGACGAAGTTGGCCAGCCCCACCCCCCAAGGCTATAGCCCAACCGTTTTTGTGGCCATTTTCCGCTGGACGAACTTGGCGCCCCGGCCTTCGGGCGGGTATTATTGGGCGCGGCTGTGCCCGCATCCTTTTTTTGGCAGACGGAGGCGCCTCGTAAAGTCCCGCGCCATTCTGAGTCCGGCGGACGAAGTGGGCCAGCCCCACCCCCCAAGGCTATAGCCCACCCGTTTTTGTGGCCATTTTCCGCTGGACGAACATGGCGCCCCGGACTTCGGCCGGGTATTTTTGGGCGCGGCTGTGCCCGCGGCCTATTTCTAGCACACGGAGGCGCTTTGCAAAGTCTCGCGCCATTCCGAGTCCGGCGGACGAAGTTGGCCAGCCCCACCCCCCAAGGCTATAGCCCACCCGTTTTTGTGGCCATTTTCCGCTGGACGAACTTGGCGCCCCGGCCTTCGCGCGGGTATTTTTGGGCGCGGCTGTGCCCGCGGCCTATTTTTGGCACACGGAGGCGCCTCGCAATGTCTCCCGCCATTCCGAGTCCGGGGGACAAAGTTGGCCAGCCCCACCCCCCAAGGCTATAGCCCACCCGTTTTTGTGGCCTTTTTCCGCTGGACGAACTTGGCGCCCCGGCCTTTGGGCGGGTATTTTTGGGCTCGGCTGTGCCCGCGTCCTATTTTTGGCATACGGAGGCGCCTCGCAAAGTCTCGCGCCATTCCGAGTCCGGCGGACGAAGTTGGCCAGCCCCACCCCCCTAGGCTATAGCCCACCCGTTTTTGTGGCCATTTTCCGCTGGACGAACTTGGGGCCCCGGCCTTTGGGTGGGTACTTTTCGGCGCGGCTGTGGCCACGGCCTATTTTTGGCATACGGAGGGGCCTCGCAAAGTCTCGCGCCATTCCGAGTCCGGCGGACGAAGTTGGCCAGCCCCACCCCCCAAGGCTATAGCCCACCCGTTTTTGTGGCCTTTTTCCGCTGGACGAACTTGGCGCCCCGGCCTTAGGCCGGGTATTTTTGGGCGCGGCTGTGCCCGCGGCCTATTTTTGGTACACGGAGGCGCCTCGCAATGTCTCGCGCCATTCCGAGTCCGGCGGACGAAGTTGGCCAGCCCCACCCCCCTAGGCTATAGCCCACGAGTTTTTGTGCCCATTTTCCGCTGGACGAACTTGGCGCCCCGGCCTTCGGGTGGGTATTTTTGGGCGCGGCTGTGCCCGCGGCCTATTTCTAGCACACGGAGGCGCTTTGCAAAGTCTCGCGCCATTCCGAGTCCGGCGGACGAAGTTGGCCAGCCCCACCCCCCAAGGCTATAGCCCACCCGTTATTGTGGCCTTTTTCCGCTGGACGAACTTGGCGCCCCGGCCTTCGGGCGGGTATTTTTGGGCGTGGCTGTGCCCGCGGCCTATTTCTAGCACACGGAGGCGCCTTGCAAAGTCTCGCGCCATTCCGAGTCCGGCGGACGAAGTTGGCCAGCCCCCCCCAAGGCTATAGCCCACCCGTTTTTGTGGCCTTTTTCCGTTGGACGAACTTGGCACCCCGGCCTTCGGGCGGGTATTTTTGGGTGCGGCTGTGCCCGTGGCCTATTTTTGGCACACGGAGCAGCCTCACAAAGTCTCGCGCCATTCCGAGTCCGGCGGATGAAGTTAGCCAGCCCACCCCCCAAGGCTATAGCCCACCCGTTTTTGTGGCCATTTTCCGCTGGACGAACATGGCGCCCCGGCTTTCGGGCGGGTATTTTTGGGTGCGGCTGTGCCCGCGGCCTATTTCTAGCACACGGAGGCACCTTCCAAAGTCTCGTGCCATTCCGAGTCCGGCGGATGAAGTTGGCCAGCCCCACCCCACAAGGCTATAGCCCACCCGTTTTTGTGGCCATTTTCCGCTGGACGAACTTGGCGCCCCGGCCTTCGCGCGGGTATTTTTGGCGCCGCTGTGCCCGCGGCCTATTTTTGGCACACGGAGGTGCCTCGCAATGTCTTGTACCATTCCGAGTCAGGGGGACAAAGTTGGCCAGCCCCACCCCCCAAGGCTATAGCCCACCCGTTTTTGTGGCCTTTTTCCGCTGGACGAACTTGGCGCCCCGGCCTTTGGGCGGGTATTTTTGGGCTCGGCTGTGCCCGTGGCCTATTTTTGGCATACGGAGGCGCCTCGCAAGGTCTCGCGCCATTCCGAGTCCGGCGGACGAAGTTGGCCAGCCCCACCCCCCAAGGCTATAGCCCAACCGTTTTTGTGGCCATTTTCCGCTGGACGAACTTGGCGCCCCGGCCTTCGGGCGGGTATTATTGGGCGCGGCTGTGCCCGCATCCTTTTTTTGGCACACGGAGGCGCCTCGTAAAGTCTCGCGCCATTCTGAGTCCGGCGGACGAAGTGGGCCAGCCCCACCCCCCAAGGCTATAGCCCACCCGTTTTTGTGGCCATTTTCCGCTTGACGAACTTGGCGCCCCGGCCTTCGGGCCGGTATTTTTGGGCGCGGCTGTGCCCGCGGCCTATTTTTGGCACACGGAGGTGCCTCGCAAAGTCTGGCACCATTCCGAGTCCGGCGGACGAAGTTGGCCAGCCCCACCCCCCAAGGCTATAGCCCACCCGTTTTTGTGGCCATTTTCCGCTGGACGAACTTGGCGCCCCTGCCTTGGGGCTTGTATTTTTGGGCGCGGCTGTGCCCGCGGCCTATTTTTGGCACACGGAGGGTCCTCGCAAACTCTCGCGCCATTCCGAGTCCGTCGGACGAAGTTGGCCAGCCCCACCCCCCAAGGCTATAGCCCACCCGTTATTGTGGCCTTTTTCCGCTGGACGAACTTGGCGCCCCGGCCTTCGGGCGGGTATTTTTTGGCGTGGCTGTGCCCGCGGCCTATTTCTAGCACACGGAGGCGCCTTGCAAAGTCTCGCGCCATTCCGAGTCCGGCGGACGAAGTTGGCCAGCCCCCCCCAAGGCTATAGCCCACCCGTTTTTGTGGCCTTTTTCCGTTGGACGAACTTGGCACCCCGGCCTTCGGGCGGGTATTTTTGGGTGCGGCTGTGCCCGTGGCCTATTTTTGGCAAACGGAGGTGCCTCGCAATGTCTTGTACCATTCCGAGTCAGGGGGACAAAGTTGGCCAGCCCCACCCCCCGAGGCTATAGCCCACCCGTTTTTGTGGCCTTTTTCCGCTGGACGAACTTGGCGCCCCGGCCTTTGGGCGGGTATTTTTGGGCTCGGCTGTGCCCGTGGCCTATTTTTGGCATACGGAGGTGCCTCGCAAAGTCTCGCCCCATTCCGAGTCCGGCGGACGAAGTTGGCCAGCCCCACCCCCCAAGGCTATAGCCCAACCGTTTTTGTGGCCATTTTCCGCTGGACGAACTTGGCGCCCCGGCCTTCGGGCGGATATTATTGGGCGCGGCTGTGCCCGCATCCTTTTTTTGGCACACGGAGGCGCCTCGTAAAGTCCCGCGCCATTCTGAGTCCGGCGGACGAAGTGGGCCAGCCCCACCCCCCAAGGCTATAGCCCACCCGTTTTTGTGGCCATTTTCCGCTTGACGAACTTGGCGCCCCGGCCTTCGGGCCGGTATTTTTGGGCGCGGCTGTGCCCGCGGCCTATTTTTGGCACACGGAGGTGCCTCGCAAAGTCTGGCGCCATTCCGAGTCCGGCGGACGAAGTTGGCCAGCCCCGCCCCCCAAGGATATAGCCCACCCGTTTTTGTGGCCTCTTTCCGCTGGACGAACTTGGCGCCCCGGCCTTCGGGCGGGTATTTTTGGGCGCAGCTGTGCCCGCGGCCTATTTTTGGCACACGGAGGCGCCTCGCAAAGTCTCGCGCCATTCCGAGTCCGGCGGACAAAGTTGGCCAGCCCCACCCCCCAAGGCTATAGCCCACCCGTTTTTGTGGCCTTTTTCCGCTGGAAGAACTTGGCGCCCCGGCCTTTGGGCGGGTATTTTTGGGCTCGGCTGTGCCCGTGGCCTATTTTTGGCATACGGAGGTGCCTCGCAAAGTATCGCGCCATTCCGAGTCCGGCGGACGAAGTTGGCCAGCCCCACCCCCCAAGGCTATAGCCCAACCGTTTTTGTGGCCATTTTCCGCTGGACGAACTTGGCGCCCCGGCCTTCGGGCGGGTATTTTGGGGCGCGGCTGTGCCCGCGGCCTATTTTTAGCACACGGAGGCGCCTCGCAAAGTCTCGCGCCATTCCGAGTCCGGAAGACAAAGTCGGCCAGCCATCGAACTTGGCGCCCGGCCTTCGGGCGGGTATTTTGGGCGCGGCTGTGCCCAAGGCCTATTTTTGGCACACGGAGGTGCCTCGCAGTCTCGCGCCATTCCGAGTCCGGCGGACGGTTGGCCAGCCCCACCCCCAAGGCTATAGCCCACCCGCTTTTGTGGCCTCTTTCCGCTGGACGAACTTGGCGCCCGGCCTTCGGGCGGGTATTTTGGGCGCGCTGTGCCTGCTGCCTATTTTTGGCACACGGAGGCGCCTCGCAAAGTCTCGCGCCATTCCGAGTCCGCGGACGGTTGGCCAGCCCCACGCCCCAAGGCAATAGCCCACCCGCTTTTGTGGCCTCTTTCCGCTGGACGAACTTGGCGCCCGGCCTTCGGGCGGGTATTTTTGGGCGCGCGCTGTGCCCGCGGCCTATTTTTTTGCACACGGAGGCGCCTCGCACGGTCTCGCGCCATTCCGAGTCCGGGCGGACGGTTGGCCAGCCCCACCCCCAAGGCTATAGCCCACCCGTTTTTGTGGCCTCTTTCCGCTGGACGAACTTGGCGCCCTGGCCTTCGGGCGGGTATTTTTAGGCCCGGCTGTCCCCCCGGCCTATTTTTGCCACACGGAGGCGCTCGCAAAGTCTCGCGCCATTCCGAGTCCGGCGGACGAAGGTGGCCAGCCCCACCCCCCAAGGCTATAGCCCACCCGTTTTTGTGGCCTCTTTCCGCTGGACGAACTTGGCGCCCCGGCCTTCGGGCGGGTATTTTGGGCGCGGCTGTGCCCGCGGCCTATTTTTGGCACACGGAGGCGCCGCAAAGTCTCGCGCCATCCCGCGTCCGGCGGACGAAGTTGGCCAGCCCCACCCCCCACCGCTATAGCCCCCCCGTCCTTCGGCCCCGCTCCCGCTGGACGAACTTGGCGCCCCGGCCTTCGGGCTGGTAATTTTGGGCGCGGCTGTGCCACGGCCTATTTTTGGCACACGGAGGCCCTCGCAAAGTCTCGCGCCATTCCGAGTCCGGCGGACGGTTGGCCAGCCCCACCCCCAAGGCTATAGCCCACCCGCTTTTGGGCCTCTTTCCACTGGACGAACTTGGCGCCCGGCCTCGGGCGGGTATTTTTGGCGCGGCCGCTGTGCCCGCGTCTATTTTTGGCACGGGAGGCGCCGCAAAGTCTCGCGCCATTCCGAGTCCGGCGACGAAGTTGGCCAGCCCCACCCCCAAGGCTATAGCCCACCCGTTTTTGTGGCCTCTTTCCGCTGGACGAACTTGGCGCCCCGGCCTTCGGGCGGTTATTTTTGGGCGCGGCTGTGCCCGCGGCCTATTTTTGGCACACGGAGGCGCCTCGCAAAGTCTCGCGCCATTCCGAGTCCGGGGGTCGACGGTGGCCGGCCCCACCCCCAAGGCTATAGCCCACCCGCTTTTGTGGCCTCTTTCCGCTGGACGAACTTGGCGCCCGGCCTTCGGGCGGGTATTTTGGGCGCGGCTGTGCCCGCGGCCTATTTTTGGCACACGGAGGCGCTCGCAAAGTCTCGCGCCATTCCGAGTCCGGCGGACGGTTGGCCAGCCCCACCCCCAAAGGCTATAGCCCACCCGCTTTTGTGGCCTCTTTCCGCTGGACGAACTTGGCGCCCGGCCTTCGGGCGGGTATTTTTGGGCGCGGCTGTGCCCGCGCCTATTTTTGGCACACGGAGGCGCCGCAAAGTCTCGCGCCATTCGAGTCCGGGCGGACGGTTGGCCAGCCCCACCCCCAAGGCTATAGCCCACCCGCTTTTGTGGCCTCTTTCCGCTGGACGAATCTGGGCGCCCGGCCTTCGGGCGGGTATTTTGGGCGCGGCTGTGCCCGCGCTCTATTTTTGGCACACGGAGGCGCCTCGCAAAGTCTCGCGCCATTCCGAGTCCGGCGGACGGTTGGCCAGCCCCACCCCCAAGGCTATATCCCAACAGTTTTTGTGCTCTTTTTCCGCTGGACGATATTGGCGCCCCGGCCTTCGGGCGGGTAAAATTGGGCGCGGCTGTGCCCGCGGCCTATTTTTGGCACACGGAGGCGCCTCGCACAGTCTCCCGCCATTCGGAGTCCGGCGGCGGTCGCTTGCCAGCCCCACCCCCCAAGGCTATAGCCCACCCGTTTTTGTGGCCTCTTTCCGCTGGACGAACTTGGCGCCCGGCCTTCGGGCGGGTATTTTGCGCGGCTGTGCCCGCGCCTATTTTTGGCACACGGAGGCGCCTCGCAAAGTCTCGCGCCATTCCGAGTCCGCGGACGAAGTTGGCCAGCCCCACCCCCAAGGCTATAGCCCACCCGCTTTTGGGCCTCTTTCCGCTGGACGAACTTGCGCCCGGCCTTCGGGCGGGTATTTTGGGCGCGGCTGTGCCCAAGGCCTATTTTTGGCACACGAGGCGCCTCGCAAAGTCTCGCGCCATTCCGAGTCCGGCGGACGGTTGGCCAGCCCCACCCCAAGGCTATAGCCCACCCGCTTTTGTGGCCTCTTTCCGCTGGACGAACTTGGCGCCCGGCCTTCGGGCGGTTATTTTTGGGCGCTGCTGTGCCCGCGGCCTATTTTTGGCACGGAGGCGCCTCGCAAAGTCTCGCGCCATTCCGAGTCCGCGGACGGTTGGCCAGCCCCACCCCCAAGGCTATAGCCCACCCGCTTTTGTGTGGCCTCTTTCCGCTGGACGAACTTGGCGCCCGGCCTTCGGGCGGGTATTTTTGGCGCGGCTGTGCCCGCGGCCTATTTTTGGCACACGGAGGCGCCTCGCAAAGTCTCGCGCCATTCCGAGTCCGGCGGACGACGTTGGCCAGCCCCACCCCAAGGCTATAGCCCACCCCACTTTTGTGGCCTCTTTCCGCTGGACGAACTTGGGCGCCCGGCCTTCGGGCGGGTATTTTTGGGCGCGGCTGTGCCCGCGCCCTAGGTGTTGTACACGGAGGCGCCGTGCAAGGTCTCGCGCCCTTCCGCGTCCGGCGGACGGTTGGCCAGCCCCACCCCCAAGCTATAGCCCACCCGCTTTTGTGGCCTTTTTCCGCTGGACGAACTTGGCGCCCGCCTTCGGGCGGGTATTTTTGGGCGCGCTGTGCCCGCGGCCTATTTTTGGCACACGGAGGCGCCTCGCAAAGTCTCGCGCCATTCCGAGTCCGGCGGACGGTTGGCCAGCCCCACCCCCAAGGCTATAGCCCACCCGCTTTTGTGGCCTCTTTCCGCTGGACGAACTTGGCGCCTGCCTTCGGGCGGGTATTTTTGCGCGGCTGTGCCCGCGGCCTATTTTTGGCACACGGAGGCGCCGCAGTCTCGCGCCATTCCGAGTCCGGCGGACGGGTTGGCCAGCCCCACCCCCAAGGCTATAGCCCACCCGCTTTTGTGGCCTCTTTCCGCTGGACGAACTTGGCGCCCGGCCTTCGGGCGGGTATTTTTGGCGCGCGCTGTGCCTCGCGGCCTATTTTTGGCACACGGAGGCGCCGCAAAGTCTCGCGCCATTCCGAGTCCGGCGGACGGTTGGCCAGCCCCACCCCCAAGGCTATAGCCCACCCGCTTTTGTGGCCTCTTTCCGCTGGACGAACTTGGCGCCCGCCTTCGGGCGGGTATTTTTGGGCGCGGCTGTGCCCAGCGCCTCATTTTTGGCACACGGAGGCGCCGCAAAGTCTCGCGCCATTCCGAGTCCGGCGGGACGGTTGGCCAGCCCCACCCCCAAGGCTATAGCCCACCCGCTTTTGTGGCCTCTTTCCGCTGGACGAACTTGGCGCCCGCCTTCGGGCGGGTATTTTTTGCGCGGCTGTGCCCGCGGCCTATTTTTTTGCACACACGGAGGCGCCTCGCAAAGTCTCGCGCCATTCCGAGTCCGCGGACGGCTGGCCAGCCCCACCCCCAAGGCTATAGCCCACCCGCTTTTGTGGCCTCTTTCCGCTGGACGAACTTGGCGCCCGGCTTCTTTTTTGGGCGCGGCTGTGCCCGCGGCCTATTTTTGGCACACGGAGGCTCCTCGCAAAGTCTCGCGCCATTCCGAGTCCGGGACGGTTGGCCAGCCCCACCCCCCTAGGCTATAGCGCACCCCTTTTTTGGGCCTCTTTCCGCTGGACGAACTTGGCGCCCCGCCTTCGGGCGGTATTTTTGGGCGAGTGTGCCGGCGGACGGAGGCGCCGCAAAGTCTCGCCCATTCCGAGTCCGGCGGACGGTTGGCCAGCCCCCACCCCCAAGGCTATAGCCCACCCGCTTTTGTGGCCTTTTTCCGCTGGACGAACTTGGCGCCCGGCCTCGGGCGGGTATTTTTGGGCGCGGCTGTGCCCGCGGCCTATTTTTGGCACACGGAGGCGCCTCGCAAAGTCTCGCGCCATTCCGAGTCCGGGCGGACGGTTGGCCAGCCCCACCCCCAAGGCTATAGCCCACCCGCTTTTGTGGCCTCTTTCCGCTGGACGAATCTTGCGCCCGGCCTTCGGGCGGGTATTTTTGGGCGCGGCTGTACCCGCGGCCTATTTTTGGCACACGGAGGCGCCGCAAAGTCTCGCGCCATTCCGAGTCCGGGACGGTTGGCCAGCCCCACCCCCAAGGCTATAGCCCACCCGCTTTTGTGGCCTCTTTCCGCTGGACGAACTTGGCGCCCGGCCTTCGGGCGGGTATTTTTGGCGCTGCTGTGCCCGCGCCTATTTTTGGCACACGGAGGCGCCTCGCAAGTCTCGCGCCATTCCGAGTCCGGCGGACGGTTGGCCAGCCCCACCCCCAAGGCTATAGCCCACCCGCTTTTGTGGCCTCTTTCCGCTGGACGATCTTGGCGCCCGCCTTCGGGCGGGTATTTTTGGCGCGGCTGTGCCCGCGGCCTATTTTTGGCACACGGAGGCGCCGCAAAGTCTCGCGCCATTCCGAGTCCGGCGGACGGTTGGCCCGCCCCACCCCCCAAGGCTATAGCCCACCCCTGCTTTTGTGGCCTCTTTCCGCTGGACGAACTTGGCGCCCGGCCGGGCGGGTATTTTTGGCGCGCTGTGCCCGCGGCCTATTTTTGGCACACACGGAGGCGCCTCGCAAAGTCTCGCGCCATTCCGAGTCCGGCGGACGGTTGGCCAGCCCCACCCCCCCAAGGCTATAGCCCACCCGCTTTTGTGGCCTCTTTCCGCTGGACGACCTTGGCGCCCGGCTTCGGGCGGGTATTTTTGGCGCGCTGTGCCTGCGGCCTATTTTTGGCACACGGAGGCGCCTCGCAAAGTCTCGCGCCATTCCGAGTCCGCGGACGGTTGGCCAGCCCCACCCCCAAGGCTATAGCCCACCCGCTTTTGTGGCCTCTTTCCGCTGGACGAACTTGGCGCCCGGCCTTCGGGCGGGTATTTTTGGGCGCGCTGTGTGCCCGCGGCCTATTTTTGGCACACGGAGGCGCCTCGCAAAGTCTCGCGCCATTCCGAGTCCGGGCGGACGGTTGGCCAGCCCCACCCCCAAGGCTATAGCCCACCCGCTTTTGTGGCCTCTTTCCGCTGGACGAACTTGGCGCCCGGCCTTCGGGCGGTATTTTTGGCGCGCGAGGCGCCCAAGGCCTATTTTTGGCACACGGAGGCGCCCCCACGCAAAGTCTCGCGCCATTCCGAGTCCGGCGGACGGTTGGCCAGCCCCACCCCCAAGGCTATAGCCCACCCGCTTTTGTGGCCTCTTTCCGCTGGACGAACTTGGCGCCCGGCCTTCGGCGGGCTGGACGATTTTTGGCGCGCTTCGGGGGGTATTTTGCCTGTGCCTGCGCCTATTTTTGGCACACGGAGGCGCCTCGCAAAGTCTCGCGCCATTCCGAGTCCGGCGGACGGTTGGCCAGCCCCACCCCCAAGGCTATAGCCCACCCGCTTTTGTGGCCTCTTTCCGCTGGACGAACTTGGCGCCCGCCTTCGGGCGGGTATTTTTGCGCGCTGCTGCCCGCGCCTATTTTTGGCACACGGAGGCGCCTCGCAAAGTCTCGCGCCATTCCGAGTCCGGCGACGGTTGGCCAGCCAGCCCCACCCCCAAGGCTATAGCCCACCCGCTTTTGTGGCCTCTTTCCGCTGGACGAACTTGGCGCCCGGCCTTCGGGCGGGTATTTTTGCGCGCTGCTGCCTGCGCCTATTTTTGGCACACGGAGGAGGCGCCGCAAAGTCTCGCGCCATTCCGAGTCCGCGGACGGTTGGCCAGCCCCCCCCCCAAGGCTATAGCCCACCCGCTTTTGTGGCCTCTTTCCGCTGGACGACCTTGCGCCCCCGGCCTTCGGGCGGGTATTTTTGCGCGCGCTGTGCCCGCGCCTATTTTTGGCACACGGAGGCGCCTCAAAGTCTCGCGCCATTCCGAGTCCGGCGGACGAAGTTGGCCAGCCCCACCCCCCAAGGCTATAGCCCACCCGTTTTTGTGGCCTCTTTCCGCTGGACGAACTTGCCCCGCCTTCGGGCGGGTATTTTGGGGGCGGCTGTGCGCGCGGTCTATTTTTGGCACACGGAGGCGCCGCGCAGTGTCGCGCCATTCCGAGTCCGGCGGACGGTTGGCCAGCCCCACCCCCAGGCTATAGCCCACCCGCTTTTGTGGCCTCTTTCCGCTGGACGACCTTGGCGCCCGCCTTCGGGCGGGTATTTTGGCGCGCTGTGCCCGCGCGCCTATTTTTGGCACACGGAGGCGCCTCGCAAAGTCTCGCGCCATTCCGAGTCCGGCGGACGGTTGGCCAGCCCCACCCCCAAGGCTATAGCCCACCCGCTTTTGTGGCCTCTTTTCCGCTGGACGAACTTGGCGCCCGCCCTTCGGGCGGGTATTTTTGGGCGCGGCTGTGCCTCGCGGCCTATTTTTGGCACACGGAGGCGCCTCGCAAAGTCTCGCCATTCCGAGTCCGGCGGACGGTTGGCCAGCCCCACCCCCAAGGCTATAGCCCACCCGCTTTTGTGGCCTCTTTCCGATGGACGAACTGGGCGCCCCGGCCTTCGGCGGGTATTTTTGCGGCTGCTGCCCGCGGCCTATTTTTGGCACACGGAGGCGCCGCAAAGTCTCGCGCCATTCCGAGTCCGCGGACGGTTGGCCAGCCCCACGCCCCAAGGCTATAGCCCACCCGTTTTTGTGGCCTCTTTCCGCTGGACGAGCTTGGCGCCCCCGCCTTCGGGCGGGGCGGGGTGGGCGCGGCTGTGCCCGCGGCCTATGGTTGGCACACGGAGGCGCCTCGCAGTCTCGCGCCATTCCGAGTCCGCGCGGACGGTTGGCCAGCCCCACCCCCCCCTATAGCCCACCCGCTTTTGTGGCCTCTTTCCGCTGGACGAATCTTGGCGCCCGCCTTCGGGCGGCTATTTTGGGGCGCGGCTGCGCCCGCGGCCCAACTATGCCACACGGAGGCGCCTCGCCCAGTCTCGCGCCATTCCGAGTCCGTGTGACGATGTTGGCCAGCCCCACCCCCCCCGGCTATAGCCCACCCGTTTTTGTGGCCTCTTTCCGCTGGACGAACTTGGCGCCCCTGCCTTCGTGAGGGTATTTTAGGGCGCTGCTGTGCCCGCGGCCTATTTTTGGCACACGGAGGCGCCTCGCTGAGTCTCGCGCCATTCCGAGTCCGCGGACGGTTGGCCAGCCCCACCCCCAAGGCTATAGCCCACCCGCTTTTGTGGCCTCTTTCCGCTGGACGAACTTGGCGCCCGGCCTTCGGGCGGGTATTTTTTTTGGCGCGCTGCTGTGCCCGCGGCTATTTTTGGCACACACGGAGGCGCCTCGCAAAGTCTCGCGCCATTCCGAGTCCGGCGGACGGTTGGCCAGCCCCACCCCCAAGGCTATAGCCCACCCGCTTTTGTGGCCTCTTTCCGCTGGACGAACTTGGCGCCCGGCCTTCGGGCGGGTATTTTTGGCGCGCGCTGTGCCCGCGGCCTATTTTTGGCACACGGAGGCGCCTCGCAAAGTCCTCGCGCCATTCCGAGTCCGCGGACGGTTGGCCAGCCCCACCCCAAGGCTATAGCCCACCCGCTTTTGTGGCCTCTTTCCGCTGGACGAACTTTGGCCCCCGCCTTCGGGCGGTATTTTTGGGCGCGGCTGTGCCCGCGGCCTATTTTTGGCACACGGAGGCGCCTCGCAGTCTCGCGCCATTCCGAGTCCGGCGGACGGTTGGCCAGCCCCACCCCCAAGCTATACCCCACCCGCTGTTGTGGCCTCTTTCCGCTGGACGACCTTGGCGCACCGGGCTTCGGGCGGGTACCCTTGCGGGCGGCTTTGCCCGCGGCCTATTTTTGGCACACGGAGGCGCCTCGCAAAGTCTCGCTTATTCCGAGTCCGGCGGACGACGTTGGCCAGCCCCACCCCCGAAGGCTATAGCCCACCCGTTTTTGTGGCCTCTTTCCGCAGGACGAACTGGGCGCCCGCCTTCGGGCGGGTATTTTTGGCGCGGCTGTGCCCGGCCTATATTTTTGGCACACGGAGGCAGCCGCAAAGTCTCGCGCCATTCCGAGTCCGGCGGACGGTTGGCCAGCCCCACCCCCCAAGGCTATAGCCCACCCGCTTTTGTGGCCTCTTTCCGCTGGACGAACTTGGCGCCCGGCCTTCGGGGGCGGGTATTTTTGCGCGGCTGTGCCCGCGGCTATTTTTGGCACACGGAGGCGCCGCAAAGTCTCGCGCCATTCCGAGTCCGGCGGACGGTTGGCCAGCCCCACCCCCAGGCTATAGCCCACCCGTTTTTGTGGCCTCTTTCCGCTGGACGAACTTGGCGCCCGGCCTTCGGGCGGGTATTTTTGGGCGCGGCTGTGCCCGCGGCCTATTTTTGGCACACGGAGGCGCCTCGCAAGTCTCGCGCCATTCCGAGTCCGGCGGACGGTTGGCCAGCCCCACCCCCAAGGCTATAGCCCACCCGCTTTTGTGGCCTCTTTCCGCTGGACGACCTTGGCGCCCGGCCTTCGGGGTATTTTTTTGCGCGGCTGTGCCCGCGCCTATTTTTGGCACACGGAGGCGCCGCAAAGTCTCGCGCCATTCCGAGTCCGCGGACGGTTGGCCAGCCCCACCCCCAAGGCTATAGCCCACCCGCTTTTGTGGCCTCTTTCCGCTGGACGAACTTGGCGCCCGGCCTTCGGGCGGGTATTTTTGGCGCGGCTGTGCCCGCGGCCTATTTTTGGCACACGGAGGCGCCGCAAAGTCTCGCGCCATTCCGAGTCCGCGGACGGGTTGGCCAGCCCCACCCCCCAAGGCTATAGCCCACCCGCTTTTGTGGCCTCTTTCCGCTGGACGAACTTGGCGCCCGGCCTTCGGGCGGGTATTTTTGGCGCGGCTGTGCCCGCCTATTTTTTTTGCACCCGGAGGCGCCGCGCAAAGTCTCGCGCCATTCCGAGTCCGGCGGACGGTTGGCCAGCCCCACCCCCAAGGCTATAGCCCACCCGCTTTTGTGGCCTCTTTCCGCTGGACGACCTTGGCGCCCGGCTTTCGGGCGGGTATTTTTGGCGCGGCTGCGCCCAGCTGCCTGGTCTATTTTTGCACACGGAGGCGCCTCAAAGTCTCGCGCCATTCCGAGTCCGCGGACGGTTGGCCAGCCCCACCCCCAAGGCTATAGCCCACCCGCTTTTGTGGCCTCTTTCCGCTGGACGAACTTGCGCCCGCCTTCGGGCGGGTATTTTTGCGCGCGCTGTGCCCGCGCGCCTATTTTTGGCACACGGAGGCGCCTCGCAAAGTCTCGCGCCATTCCGAGTCCGGGGACGGTTGGCCAGCCCCACCCCAAGGCTATAGCCCACCCGCTTTTGTGGCCTCTTTCCGCTGGACGAACTTGGCGCCCGGCCTCGGGGGTATTTTTTGCGCGGCTGTGCCCGCGGCCTATTTTTGCACACGGAGGCGCCTCGCAAAGTCTCGCGCCATTCCGAGTCCGGCGGACGGTTGGCCAGCCCCACCCCCCAGGCTATAGCCCACCCGCTTTTGTGGCCTCTTTCCGCTGGACGACCTTGGCGCCCGCCTTCGGGCGGGTATTTTTGGGCGCGGCTGTGCCCGCGGCCTATTTTTGGCACACACGGAGGCGCCTCGCAAAGTCTCGCGCCATTCCGAGTCCGGGCGGACGGTTGGCCCCCCCCCCCCCTGGGTTTTGTGGCCTCTATATAGCCCACCCGCTTTTGTGGCCTCTTTCCGCTGGACGAACTTGCGCCCCGCCTTCGGGCGGGTATTTTTGCGCGCGCTGTGCCCGCGCCTATTTTTGGCACACGGAGGCGCCTCAAAGTCTCGCGCCATTCCGAGTCCGGCGGACGGTTGGCCAGCCCCACCCCCAAGGCTATAGCCCACCCGCTTTTGTGGCCTCTTTTCCGCTGGACGACTTGGCGCCCGCCTTCGGGCGGGTATTTTTTTTGCGGCTGTGCCCGCGGCCTATTTTTGGCACACGGAGGCGCCTCGCAGTCTCGCGCCATTCCGAGTCCGCGGACGGTTGGCCAGCCCCACCCCAAGGCTATAGCCCACCCGCTTTTGGCCTCTTTCCGCTGGACGAACTTGGCGCCCGGCCTTCGGGGGGTATTTTTGGGCGCGGCTGTGCCCGCGGCTATTTTTGGCACACGGAGGCGCCGCAAAGTCTCGCGCCATTCCGAGTCCGCGGACGGTTGGCCAGCCCCACCCCCAAGGCTATAGCCCACCCGCTTTTGTGGCCTCTTTCCGCTGGACGAACTTGGCGCCTGCCTTCGGGCGGTATTTTTGGCGCGGCTGTGCCCGCGGCCTATTTTTGGCACACGGAGGCGCCTCGCAAAGTCACGCGCCATTCCGAGTCCGGCGGACGGTTGGCCAGCCCCACCCCCCCAAGGCTATAGCCCACCCGCTTTTGTGGCCTCTTTCCGCTGGACGAACTTGGCGCCCGCCTTCGGGCGGGTATTTTTGCGCGGCTGTGCCCGCGCCTATTTTTGGCACACGGAGGCGCCGCAAAGTCTCGCGCCATTCCGAGAGTCCGGCGGACGGTTGGCCAGCCCCACCCCCAAGGCTATAGCCCACCCGTATTTGTGGCCTCGAACCGCATGACGAACTTTCCCCCCCGTACTTCGGGCGGGAATTTTTGGGCGCGGCTGTGCCAGCGGCCTATTGTTGGCACACGGAGGCACCGCGCAAAGGCTCGCGCCAGTCCGAGTCCGGCGGACGCCGTCGGCCAGCCCCACCCCCCCCCGCCACAGCCCACCCGTTTTTGTGGCCTCTTTCCGCTGGACGAACGTGGCGCCCCGCCCCTCGGGCGCGTATTTGCGTGCGCGTCTCTGCCCCGCGCCTATTTTTGGCACACGGAGGAGCCTCGCAAAGTCTCGCGCCATTCCGAGTCCGGCGGACGGTTGGCCAGCCCCACCCCCAAGGCTATAGCCCACCCGCTTTTGTGGCCTCTTTCCGCTGGACGAACTTGGCGCCCGGCCTTCGGCGGGTATTTTTGGGCCCGGCTGTGCCCGCGGCCTATTTTTGGCACACGGAGGCGCCTCGCAAAGTCTCGCGCCATTCGGAGTCCGCGGACGGTTGGCCAGCCCCACCCCCAAGGCTATAGCCCACCCGCTTTTGTGGCCTCTTTCCGCTGGACGAACTTGGCGCCCGGCCTTCGGGCGGTATTTTTGCGCGCGCTGCTGTGCCAAGCGCCTATTTTTGCACACGGAGGCGCCTCGCAAAGTCTCGCGCCATTCCGAGTCCGCGGACGGTTGGCCAGCCCCACCCCCCAAGGCTATAGCCCACCCGCTTTTGTGGCCTCTTTCCGCTGGACGAACTTGGCGCCCGCCTTCGGGCGGGTTTTTGGCGCGCGCTGTGCCTGCGCCTATTTTTGGCACACGGAGGCGCCTCAAAGTCTCGCGCCATTCCGAGTCCGGCGGACGGTTGCCAGCCAGCCCCACCCCAAGGCTATAGCCCACCCGCTTTTTGTGGCCTCTTTCCGCTGGACGAACTTGGCGCCCGGCCTTCGGGCGGTATTTTTGGGCGCGGCTGTGCCCGCGGCCTATTTTTGGCACACGGAGGCGCCTCGCAAAGTCTCGCGCCATTCCGAGTCCGGCGGACGGTTGGCCAGCCCCACCCCCAAGGCTATAGCCCACCCGCTTTTGTGGCCTCTTTCCGCTGGACGAACTTGGCGCCCGGCCTTCGGGCGGGTATTTTTGCGCGCTGGCGCCCCAAAGCTCGCGCCTATTTTTGGCACACGGAGGCGCCTCAAAGTCTCTCGCGCCATTCCGAGTCCGGCGGACGGTTTGGCCAGCCCCCCCACCCCCAGGCTATAGCCCACCCGCTTTTGTGGCCTCTTTCCGCTGGACGAACTTGGCGCCCGGCCTTCGGGCGGGTATTTTTGCGGCGCTGTGCCCCGCGGCCTATTTTTGGCACACGGAGGCGCCTCGCAAAGTCTCGCGCCATTCCGAGTCCGCGGACGGTTGGCCAGCCCCACCCCCAAGGCTATAGCCCACCCGCTTTTGTGGCCTCTTTCCGCTGGACGAACTTGGCGCCCGGCCTTCGGGGGTATTTTTGGGCGCGGCTGTGCCCGCGCCTATTTTTTTGCACACGGAGGCGCCGCAAAGTCTCGCGCCATTCCGAGTCCGGCGGACGGTTGGCCAGCCCCACCCCCCAAGGCTATAGCCCACCCGCTTTTGTGGCCTCTTTCCGCTGGACGAACTTGGCGCCCGGCCTTCGGGCGGGTATTTTTGGCGCGCTGTGCCCGCGCCTATTTTTGGCACACGGAGGCGCCTCGCAAAGTCTCGCGCCATTCCGAGTCCGGGGGACGGGTTGGCCAGCCCCACCCCCAAGGCTATAGCCCACCCGCTTTTGTGGCCTCTTTCCGCTGGACGAACTTGGCGCCCGGCCTTCGGGCGGGTATTTTTGCGCGCGCTGTGCCCAAGGCCTATTTTTGGCACACGGAGGCGCCTCGCAAAGTCTCGCGCCATTCCGAGTCCGGCGGACGGTTGGCCAGCCCCACCCCCAAGGCTATAGCCCACCCGCTCTTGTGGCCTCTTTCCGCTGGACGACCTTGGCCCGGCCTTCGGGCGGGTATTTTTGGCTGCTGTGCCCGCGGCCTATTTTTGGCACACGGAGGCGCCTCGCAAAGTCTCGCGCCATTCCGAAGTTGGCCAGCCCCACCCCCCAAGGCTAAATCCCACCCGAATTTGTGGCCTCTTTCCGCTGGACGAACTTGGCGCCCCCGCCTTCGGGCGGGTATTTTGGCGCGCGCTGTGCCCGCGGCTATTTTTTGCACACGGAGGCGCCGCAAAGTCTCGCGCCATTCCGAGTCCGGCGGACGGTTGTTGGCCAGCCCCACCCCCAAGGCTATAGCCCACCCGCTTTTGTGGCCTCTTTCCGCTGGACGATCTTGGCGCCCGGCCTTCGGGCGGGTATTTTTGGGCGCGGCTGTGCCCGCGCCTATTTTTGGCACACGGAGGCGCCTCGCAAAGTCTCGCGCCATTCCGAGTCCGGCGGACGGTTGGCCAGCCCCACCCCCAAGGCTATAGCCCACCCGCTTTGTGGCCTCTTTCCGCTGGACGAACTTGGCGCCCGGCCTTCGGGCGGGTATTTTTGGCGCGGCTGTGCCGCGGCCTATTTTTGGCACACGGAGGCGCCTCGCAAGTCTCGCGCCATTCCGAGTCCGGCGGACGGCTGGCCAGCCCCACCCCCAAGGCTATAGCCCACCCGCTTTTGTGGCCTCTTTCGCTGGACGAACTTGGCGCCCGCCTTCGGGCGGGTATTTTTGGCGCGGCTGTGCCCGCGTATTTTTTTGGCACACGGAGGCGCCTCGCAAAGTCTCGCGCCATTCCGAGTCAGGCGTAGGCCTGTGGCCAGCCCCACCCCCCAAGGCTATAGCCCACCCGTTTTTGTGGCCTCTTTCCGCTGGACGAACGTGGCGCCCCGGCCATAGGGCGGGTAATTTTTTGCGCGGCTGTGCCCGCGGCCTATTTTTGGCACACGGAGGCGCCTCGCAAAGTCTCGCGGCATTCCGAGTCCGCGGACGGTTGGCCAGCCCCACCCCCAAGGCTATAGCCCACCCGCTTTTGTGGCCTCTTTCCGCTGGACGAACTTGGCGCCCGCCTTCGGGCGGGTATTTTTGGGCGCGGCTGTGCCCGCGCCTATTTTTGGCACACGGAGGCGCCGCAAAGTCTCGCGCCATTCCGAGTCCGGCGGACGGTTGGCCAGCCCCACCCCCAAGGCTATAGCCCACCCGCTTTTGTGGCCTCTTTCCGCTGGACGAACTGGCGCCCGCCTTCGGGCGGGTATTTTGGCGCGGCTGTGCCCGCGGCCTATTTTTGGCACACGGAGGCGCCTCGCAAAGTCTCGCGCCATTCCGAGTCCGCGGACGGTTGGCCAGCCCCACCCCCAAGGCTATAGCCCACCCGCTTTTGTGGCCTCTTTCCGCTGGACGAACTTGGCGCCCGGCCTTCGGGGGTATTTTTGGGCGCGCTGCTGTGCCCGCGGCCTATTTTTGGCACACGGAGGCGCCTCGCAAAGTCTCGCGCCATTCCGAGTCCGCGGACGGTTGGGCCAGCCCCACCCCCCCAAGGCGATAGCCCACCCGGTTTTGTGGCCGTTTTCCGCTGGGCGAACGTGGCGCCCCGGCCGTCGGGCGGGTATTTTTGGGCGCGGCTGTGCCCGCGGCCGATTTTTGGCACACGGAGGCCCATCGCAAAGTCTCGCGCCATTCCGAGTCCGCGGACGGTTGGCCAGCCCCACCCCCCAGGCTATAGCTATAGCCCACCCGCTTTTGTGGCCTCTTTCCGCTGGACGAACTTGGCGCCCGGCCTTCGGGCGGGTATTTTTGGCGCGCGCTGTGCCCGCGCCTATTTTTTGGGCACACGGAGGCGCTCGCAAAGTCTCGCGCCATTCCGAGTCCGGCGGACGATTTTAAACAAGCCCCACCCCCCAAGGCTATAGCCCACCCGTTTTTGTGGCCTCTTTCAGCTGGACGAACTTGGCGCCCGGCCTTCGGGCGGGTATTTTTGGCGCGGCTGTGCCTGCGCCTATTTTTGGCACACGGAGGCGCCGCAAAGTTTCGCGCCATTCCGAGTACGGCGGACGAAGTTGGCCAGCCGCACCCCCCAAGGCTATAGCCCACCCGTTTTTGTGGCCTTTTTCTGCTGGACGAACTTGGCGCCCCGGCCTTCGGGCGGGTATTTTTGGCCCTATTTTTGGCACACGGAGGTGCCTCGCAAAGACTCGCGCCATTCCGAGTGCAGCGGACGAAGTTGGCCAGCCCCACCCCCCAAGGCTATAGCCCACCCGTTTTTGGGGCCTATTTGCGCTGTACGATCCTGTCGGGAGGTCAGTCGGGGGGGTTTAAGTTGGCGCGGCTGTGCCCGCGGCCTATTTTTGGCACACGGAGGCGCCTCGCAAAGTCTCGCGCCATTCCGAGTCCGCGGACGGACGGTTGGCCAGCCCCACCCCCAAGGCTATAGCCCACCCGCTTTTGTGGCCTCTTTCCGCTGGACGAACTTGGCGCCCGGCCTTCGGGCGGTATTTTTGGGCGCGGCTGTGCCCAAGCGCCTATTTTTGGCACACGGAGGCGCCTCGCAAAGTCTCGCGCCATTCCGAGTCCGGCGGACGGTTGGCCAGCCCCACCCCCCAAGCTATAGCCCACCCGCTTTTGTGGCCTCTTTCCGCTGGACGACCTTGGCGCCCGGCCTTCGGCGGGTATTTTTGGCGCGGCTGCCCTGCGGCCTATTTTTTTGGCACACGGAGGCGCCGCAAAGTCGCGCCATTCCGAGTCCGCGGGACGGTTGGCCAGCCCCACCCCCAAGGCTATAGCCCACCCGCTTTTGTGGCCTCTTCCGCTGGACGATCTTGGCGCCCGCCATCGGGCGGGTATTTTTGGGCGCGGCAGTGCCCGCCGCCAATTATTGGCACACGGAGGCGCCTCGCAGTCTCGCGCCATTCCGAGTCCGGGGGACGGTTGGCCAGCCCCACCCCCAAGCTATAGCCCACCCGCTTTTTTGTGGCCTCTTTCCGCTGGACGACCTTGGCGCCCGGCCTTCGGGCGGGTATTTTTCGGGCGCGCTGTGCCTGCGTCGGCTATTTTTTTGGCACACGGAGGCGCCTCGCAGTCTCGCGCCATTCCGAGTCCGGCGGACGGTTGGCCAGCCCCACCCCCAAGGCTATAGCCCACCCGCTTTTGTGGCCTCTTTCCGCTGGACGAATCTTGGCCCCGCCTTCGGGCGGGATATTTTTGCGCGCGCTGTGCCCGCGGCCTATTTTTGGCACACGGAGGCGCCTCGCAAAGTCTCGCGCCATTCCGAGTCCGCGGACGATTTGTTGGCCAGCCCCACCCCCAAGGCTATAGCCCACCCGCTTTTGTGGCCTCTTTCCGCTGGACGATCTTGGCGCCCGCCTTCGGGCGGGTATTTTTGGCGCGGCTGTGCCCGCGGCTATTTTTGGCACACGGAGGCGCCTCGCAAGTCTCGCGCCATTCCGAGTCCGCGGACGGGTTGGCCAGCCCCACCCCCAAGGCTATAGCCCACCCGCTTTTGTGGCCTCTTTCCGCTGGACGAATCTTGGCGCCCGGCCTTCGGGCGGGTATTTTTGGGCGCGGCTGTGCCCAAGGCCTATTTTTGGCACACGGAGGCGCCGCAAAGTCTCGCGCCATTCCGAGTCCGGCGGACGGTTGGCCAGCCCCACCCCCAAGGCTATAGCCCACCCGCTTTTGTGGCCTCTTTCCGCTGACGACTTGGCGCCCGGCCTTCGGGCGGGTATTTTTGGGCGCGGCTGTGCCTGCGGCCTATTTTTGGCACACGGAGGCGCCGCAAAGTCTCGCGCCATTCCGAGTCCGGCGGACGGTTGGCCAGCCCCACCCCCAAGGCTATAGCCCACCCGCTTTTGTGGCCTCTTTCCGCTGGACGAACTTGGCGCCCGGCCTTCGGGCGGGTATTTTTGGCGCGGCTGTGCCCGCGCCTATTTTTGGCACACGGAGGCGCCTCGCAGTCTCGCGCCATTCCGAGTCCGCGGACGGTTGGCCAGCCCCACCCCCAAGGCTATAGCCCACCCGCTTGTGGCCTCTTTCCGCTGGACGAACTTGGCGCCCGGCCTTGGCGCCCGGCCTTCGGGCGGGCTATTTTTGGCACACGGAGGCGCCGCAAAGTCTCGCGCCATTCCGAGTCCGCGGACGGTTGGCCTATTTTTGCACACGGAGGCGCCTCGCAAAGTCTCGCGCCATTCCGAGTCCGCGGGATTTGGCCAGCCCCACACCCCTGCAGGCTATAGCCCACCCGCTTTTGGCCAGCCCCCTGCGGCCTCTTCCGCTGGATAGCCCACCCGCTGGCGCCCTTTCCGCTGGCCGATCGGCGGGGCTATTTTTGGCGCGCTGTGCCCGCGGCCTATTTTTGGCACACGGAGGCGCGCCGCAAAGTCTCGCCATTTCGAGTCCGGCGGACGGTTGGCCAGCCCCACCCCCAAGGCTATAGCCCACCCGCTTTTGTGGCCTCTTTCCGCTGGACGATCTTGGCGCCCGGCCTTCGGGCGGGTATTTTTGCGCGCGGCTGTGCCCGCGGCCTATTTTTGGCACACGGAGGCGCCTGCAAAGTCTCGCGCCATTCCGAGTCCGCGGACGGTTGGCCAGCCCCACCCCCAAGGCTATAGCCCACCCGCTTTTGTGGCCTCTCCGCTTCCGCTGGACGATCTTGGCGCCCGGCCTTCGGGCGGTATTTTTGCGCGGCTGTGCCCGCGCCTATTTTTGGCACACGGAGGCGCCTCAAAGTCTCGCGCCATTCCGAGTCCGGCGGACGGTTGGCCAGCCCCACCCCCAAGGCTATAGCCCACCTGCTTTGATCTTGGCGCCCGGCCTTCGGCGGGTATTTTTGGCGCGGCTGTGCCCGCGCTCTATTTTTGGCACACGGAGGCGCCTCGCAAAGTCTCGCGCCATTCCGAGTCCGGGCGGATTTGTTGGCCAGCCCCACCCCAAGGCTATAGCCCACCCGCTTTTGTGGCCTCTTTCCGCTGGACGAACTTGGCGCCCGCCTTCGGGTATTTTTTTTGCTGCCTGTGCCTCATGGCCTATTTTTGGCACACGGAGGCGCCGCAAAGTCTCGCGCCATTCCGAGTCCGGCGGACGGTTGGCCAGCCCCACCCCCAAGGCTATAGCCCACCCGCTTTTGTGGCCTCTTTCCGCTGGACGATCTTGGCGCCCGGCCTTCGGGCGGTTATTTTTGCGCGGCTGTGCCTGCGGCCTATTTTTGGCACACGGAGGCGCCGCAAAGTCTCGCGCCATTCCGAGTCCGCGGACGGTTGGGCCAGCCCCACCCCCAAGGCTATAGCCCACCCGCTTTTGTGGCCTCTTTTCCGCTGGACGAACTTGGCGCCCGGCCTTCGGGCGGGTATTTTTGGGCGCGGCTGTGCCCGCGCCTATTTTTGGCACACGGAGGCCCTCGCAAAGTCTCGCGCATTCCGAGTCCGCGGACGGCGTTGGCCAGCCCCACCCCCCCAAGGCTATAGCCCACCCGCTTTTGGGCCTCTTTTCCGCTGGACGAACTTGGCGCCCGGCCTCGGGCGGGTATTTTTGGGCGCGGCTGTGCCCGCGGCCTATTTTTGGCACACGGAGGCGCCCGCAAAGTCTCGCGCCATTCCGAGTCCGGGCGGACGGTTGGCCAGCCCCACCCCCAAGGCTATAGCCCACCCGCTTTTGGCTGGCCTCTTTCCGCTGGACGAACTTGGCGCCCGCCTTCGGGCGGTTATTTTTGGGCGGCTGTGCCCGCGGCCTATTTTTGGCACACGGAGGCGCCCTCGCAAAGTCTCGCGCCATTCCGAGTCCGGCGGACGGTTGGCCAGCCCCACCCCCAAGGCTATAGCCCACCCGCTTTTGTGGCCTTTTTCCGCTGGACGAACTTGGCGCCCGGCCTTCGGGCTGTTATTGTTGGGCGCGGCTGTGCCTGCGGCTATTTTTGGCACACGGAGGCCTCCCGATATGTCTCGCGCCTTTCCGAGTCCGGCGGACGGTTGGTTGGCCAGCCCCACCCCCAAGGCTATAGCCCACCCCGTTTTGTGGCCTTTTTCAGCTGGACGAACTTGGCGCCCGCCTTCGGGCGGAGCTTTTTGGGCGGCTGTGCCTGCGGCCTATTTTTGGCACACGGAGGCGCCTCGCAAAGTCTCGCGCCATTCCGAGTCCGGGCGGACGGTTGGCCAGCCCCACCCCCAAGGCTATAGCCCACCCGCTTTTGTGGCCTTTTTCCGCTGGACGAACTTGGCGCCCGCCTTCGGGTGGTTAATTTTGGTGGCGGGTGTTCCCGCGGCCTATTTTTGGCACGCGGAGGCCGCTCGCAAAGTCTCGCCCATTCCGAGTCCGGCGGACGGTTGGCCAGCCCTCCCCAAGGCTATAGCCCACCCGCTTTTGTGGCCATTTTTCCGCTGGGGTTTGGCGCAACGACCTTCGGGGGTTATTTTTGGGCGTGGCTGTCCCCGCTGAATATTTTTGGCATGCGGAGGCAGCTCGCAAAGTCTCACCCCATTCCGAGTCCGGCGGACGAAGTTGGCCAGCCCCTACCCCCAAGGCTATAGCCCACCCGTTTTTTGGCCATTTTTCCGCTGGACGAACTTGACGCCACGGCCTTCGGGCAGTTATTTTTGGGCGCGGCTGTGCCCGCGGCCTATTTTTGGCACGCGGAGGCCACTCGTAAAGTCTCGCCCCATTCCGAGTCCGGCGGACGAAGTTGGCCAGCCCCTCCCCCCAAGGCTATAGCCCACCCGTTTTTTGGCCATTTTTCCGCTGGACGTTTTGGCGCCGACCTTCGGGGTTTTTTTTGGGCGCGGCTGTGCCCGCGGCCTATTTTTGGCACGCGGAGGCCTCTCGCAGTCTCGCCCCATTCCTAGTCCGCGGATTTGAAGTTGGCCAGCCCCTACCCCCAAGGCTATAGCCCACCCGTTTTTTGGCCATTTTTCCGCTGGGGGTTTGGCGCCCGACCTTCGGGCGTTCATTTTTGGGCGCGGCTGTGCCCGCGGCCTATTTTTGGCACACGGAGGCCACTCGCAAAGTCTCGCCCCATTCCGAGTCCGGCGGACGGTTGGCCAGCCCCAACCCCAAGGCTATAGCCCACCCGTTTTTGGCCATTTTTCCGCTGGACGAACTTGGCGCCCCGGCCTTCGGGGGTTAGTTTTTGGCGCGGCTGTGCCACGGCCTATTTTTGCACGCGGAGGCCGCTCGCAAAGTCTCACCCCATTCCGAGTCCGCGGACGGTTGGCCAGCCCCACCCCCAAGGTTATAGCCCACCCATTTTTTGGCCATTTTTCCTCTGGACGAACTTGGCGCCCCGGCCTTCGGGCTGTTATTTTTGGGTGCGGCTGTGCCCACGGCCTATTTTTGGCACGCGGAGGCCGCTCGAAAAGTCTCGCCCCATTCTGAGTCCGGGGGACGAAGTTGGCCAGCCCCTCCCCCCAAGGCTATAGCCCACCCGTTTGTTGGCCATTTTTCCGCTGGGGGGTGTGGGCGCCCCGGCCTGCGGGCGGGTATTTTTGGGCGCGGCTGTGCCCGCGGCCTATTTTTGGCACACGGAGGCCGCTCGCAAAGTCTCGCCCCATTCCGAGTCCGGCGGACGAGGTTGGCCAGCCCCTCCCCCAAAGGCTATAGCCCACCCGTTTTTGGGCCATTTTTCCCCTGGACGAACTTGGCGCCCCGGACTTTGGGTGGTTATTTTTGGGCGCGGCTGTGCCCGCAGCCTATTTTTGGCATGCTGAGGCCGCTCGCAAAGTCTCACCCCATTCCAACTCCGGCGGATGAAGTTGGCAAGCCCCTCCCCCCAAGGCTATAGCCCATCCGTTTTTCGGCCATTTTCCCGCTGGGGGTTTTGGGCACGCCGACCTTCGGGCGGTTATTTTTGGGAACGACTGAGCCTGTGGCCTATTTTTGGCATGCGGAGGCGCCGCAAAGTCTCGCCCCATTCCGAGTCCGGCGGACGAAGTTGGCCAGCCCCACCCCCCATGGCAATAGCCCACCCATTTTTGGCCATTTTTCCGCTGGGGGGCTTGGGCGCGCCCCTTCGGGCGGTTGTTATTTTTGGGCACGGCTGTGCCTTGGCCTATTTTTGGCAGCGGAGGCCGCTCGCAAAGTCTCGCCCCATTCGAGTCCGGCAGACGGTTGGCCAGCCCCACCCCCAACGCTATAGCCCACCTGCTTTTTTCGCCAATTTTCCGCCGGACGACCTTGGCGCCCCGGCCTTCGGGCGGTTATTTTTGGGTGCGGCTGTGCCCGCGGCCTATTTTTGGCACACGGAGACCGCTCGCAAAGTCTCGCCCCATTCCAAGTCCGGCGGACGAAGTTGGCCAGCCCCTCCCCCCAAGGCTATAGCCCACCCGTTTTTTGCCCATTTTTCCGCTGGACGAACTTGGCGCCCCGGCCTTCGGGCGGTTATTTTTGGGCGCGGCTGTGCCCGCGGCCTATTTTTGGCACACGGAGGCCGCTCGAAAAGTCTCGCCCCATTCCGAGTCCGGTGGACGAAGTTGGCCAGCCCCTCCCCCCAAGGCTATAGCCCACCCGTTTTTTGGCCATTTTTCCGCTGGATGAACTTGGCGCCCCGGCCTTCGGGCGGTTATTTTTGGGCGAGGCTGTGCCCGCGTCTATTTTTGGCACACGGTGGCCGCCGCAAAGTCTCGCCCAATTCCGAGTCCGCGGACGGTTGGCCAGCCCCTCCCCCCAAGGGTATCGCCCACCCGTTTTTTGGCCATTTCTCCGCTGGGGGATTTAGGCGTGCCGACCTTCGGGCAGTTATTTTTTGGTGCGGCTGTGCTTGCGGCCTATTTTTGGCACGCGGAGGCCGCTCGCAAAGTCCCGCCCCATTCTGAGTCCGGCGGACGAAGTTGGCCAGCCCCTCCCCCCAAGGCTATAGCCCACCCGTTTTTTGGCCATTTTTCCGCTGGGGGTTTGGGCGCGCCGGCCTTCGGGCGGTTATTTTTGGGCGCGGCTGTGCCCACGGCCTATTTTTGGCACGCAGAGGACATTCGCAAAGTCTCGCCCCATTCCGAGTCGGGCGGACGAACTTGGCCAGCCCCTCCCCCCAAGGCTATAGTCCACCCGTTTTTTGGCCATTTTTCTGCTGGGGGGATTGGGCGCAACGACCTTCGGGGTGTTATTTTTGGGTACGGCTGTGCCCGTGGCCTATTTTTGGCACGCGGAGGCCGCTCGCAAAGGCCCGCCCCATTTTGAGTCCGGCGGACGAAGTTGGCCAGCCCCTCCCCCCAAGGCTATCGCCCACCCGTTTTTTGCCCATTTTTCCGCTGGACGAACTCGGCGCCCCGGCCTTCGGGCGGTTATTTTTGGGCGCGGCTGTGCCCGCGGCCTATTTTTGGCACACGGTGGCCGCTCGCAAAGTCTCGCCCAATTCCGAGTCCGGCGGACGAAGTTGGCCAGCCCCTCCCCCCAAGGGTATCGCCCACCCGTTTTTTGGCCATTTCTCCGCTGGGGGATTTAGGCGCGCCGACCTTCGGGCAGTTATTTTTTGGGGCGGCTGTGCCCGCGGCCTATTTTTCGTACGCGGAGGCCGCTCGCAAAGTCTCGCCCAATTCCGAGTCCGGCGGACGAAGTTGGCCAGCCCCTCCCCCCAAGGGTATCGCCCACCCGTTTTTTGGCCATTTCTCCGCTGGGGGGTTTGGGCGCGCCGGCCTTCGGGCGGTTATTTTTGGGCGCGGCTGTGCCCACGGCCTATTTTTGGCATGCAGAGGACATTCGCAAAGTCTCGCCCCATACCGAGTCCGGCGGACGAAGTTCGCCAGCCCCTCCCCCCAAGGCTATAGTCCACCCGTTTTTTGGCCATTTTTCCGCTGGACGAACTTGGCGCCCGGGCCTTCGGGCAGTTATTTTTGGGCGCGGCTGAGCCCGCGGCCTATTTTTGGCACGCGGAGGCCGCTCGCAAAGTCTCGCCCCATTCCGAGTCCGGCGGACGAAGTTGGCCAGCCCATCCCCCCACGGCTATAGCCCACCCGTTTTTTGGCCATTTTTCCGCTGGACGAACTTGGCGCCCCCGCCTTCGGGCGGTTATTTTTGGGCACGGCTGTGCCCGTGTCCTATTTTTGGCACACGGAGGCCGCTCGCAAAGTCTCGCTCCATTCCGAGTCCGGCGGATGAAGTGGGCCAGCCCCTCCCCCCAAGGCTATAGCCCACCCGTTTTTTGGCCATTTTTCCGCTGGGGGGTTTGGGCGCGCCGACCTTAGGTCGGTTATTTTTTAGCGCGGCTGTGCTCGTGGCCTATTTTTGGCACGCGGAGGCCGCTCGCAAATTCGCGCCACATCCCGAGTCTGGCGGACGAAGTGGGCCAGCCCCTCCCCCCAAGGCAATAGCCCACCTGTTTTTTGGCCATTTTTCCGCTGGTGGGTTTCGGCGCAACGACCTTCGGGGGTTTAATTTTGGGTGCGGATGTGCCCGCGGCCTATTTTTGGCACGCGGAGGCCGCTCGCAAAGTCTCGCCCCATTCCGAGTCTTGCGGACGAAGTGGGCCAGCCCCTCCCCCCAAGGCTATAGCCCACCCGCTTTTGGCCATTTTTCCGCTGGGGGTTTGGGCGCGCCTGACCTTCGGGCGGTTATTTTGGGCGCGGCTGTTCCAGTGGCCTATTTTTGCACACGGAGGCCGCTTCGCAAAGTTTCGCCCCATTCCGAGTCCGGGCGGACGAAGTGGGCCAGCCCTCCCCAAGGCTATAGCCCACCCGTTTTTTGGCCATTTTTCCGCTGGACGAACTTGGCGCCCCGGCCATCGGGTGGTTAGTTTTTGGCGCGGCTGTGCACGCGGCCTATTTTTGGCACGAGGAGGCCGCTCGCAAAGTCTCGCCCCATTCCGAGTCCGGCAGACGAAGTTGGCCAGCCCCTCCCCCCAAGGCTATAGCCCACCCGTTTTTTGGCCATTTTTCCGCTGGACGAACTTCGCGCCCCGGCCTTCGGGCGGTTATTTTTAGGCACGGCGGTGCCCGCGGCCTATTTTTGGCACACGGAAGCCGCTCGCAAAGTCCCGCCCCATTCCGAGTCCGGCGGACGAACTTGGCCAGCCCCTCCCCCAAGGCTATAGCCCACCCGTTTTTTTGCCATTTTTCCGCTGGACGAACTTGGCGCCCCGGCCTTCGGGCGGTTCCTTTTGGGCGCGGCTGTGCCCGTGGCCTATTTTTGGCACGCGGAGGCCGCTCGTAAAGTCTCGCCCCATTCCGAGTCCTGCGGACGAAGTTGGCCAACCCCTCCCCTCAAGGCTATAGCCCACCCGTTTTTTGGCCATTTTTCCGCTGGGGGGATTGGGCGCGCCGACCTTCGGGTGGTTATTTTTGGGCGCGGCTGTGCCCGTGACCTATTTTTGAAACGTGGAGGCCGCACGCAAAGTCTCGCCCGATTCCGAGTCCGGCGGACGAAGTTGGCCAGCCCCGCCCCCCAAGGCTATAGCCCACCCGTTTTTTGGCCATTTTTCCGCTGGACGAACTTGGCGCCCCGGCCTTCGGGCTGTTATTTTTGGGCACGGCTGTGCCCGTGGCCTATTTTTGGCACGCGGAGGCCATTCTCAAAGTCTCGCCCCATTCCGAGTCCGGCGGACGAAGTTGGCCAGCCCCTCCCCCCAAGGCTACAGCCCACCCGTTTTTTGGCCATTTTTCCGCTGGACGAACTTGGCGACCAGGCCTTCGGGCGGTTATTTTTGGGCGCGGTTGTGCCCGCAGCCTATTTTTGGCATGAGGAGGCCGCTCGCAAAGTCCCGCGCCATTCCGAGTCCGGCGGACGAAGTGGGCCAGCCCCTCCCCCCAAGGCTTTAGCCCACCCGTTTTTTGGCCATTTTTCCGCTGGGGGGTTTGGGAGCAACGACCTTCGCGGGGGTATTTTTGGGCGTGGCTGTGCTCACGGCCTATTTTTGGCACGCAGAGCCGCTCGCAGAGTCTCATCCCATTCCGAGTCCGGCGGACGAAGTCGGCCAGCCCCTCCCCCCAAGGCTATAGCCCACCCGTTTTTTGGCCATTTTTCCACTGGGGGGATTGGGCGCGCCAACCTTCGGGCGGTTAATTTTGGGCGTGGCTGTGCCTGTGCCCTATTTTTGGCATGCGGAGGCCGCGCGCAAAGTCTCGCCCCATTCCGAGTCCGGCGGACGAAGTTGGCCAGCCCCTCCCCCCAAGACTATAGGCCACCCGTTTTTTGGCCATTTTTCCGCTGGACGAACATGGCGCCCCGGCCTTCGGGTGGTTATTTTTGGACGCGGCTGTGCCCGCGGCCTATTTTTGGCACGCGGAGGCCGCTCGCAAAGTCTCGCCGCATTCCGAGTCCGGCGGACGAAGTGGGCCATCTCCTCCCCCCAAGCCTATAGCCCACCCATTTTTTGACCATTTTTCCGCTGGACAAAATTGGCTCCCCGGCCTTCGGGCGGTTATTTTTGTGCGCGGCAGTACCCGCGGCCTATTTTTGGCACGCGGAGGCCGCTCGCAAAGTTTCGCCCCATTCCGAGTCCGGCGGACGAAGTGGGCCGGCCCCTCCCCCCAAGGCTATAGCCCACCCGTTTTTTGGCCATTTTTCCGCTGGACGAACTTGGCGCCCCGATCTTCGGGCGGTTATTTTTGTGCGCGGCTGTGCCCCTGGCCTATTTTTGGCACGCGGAGGCCGCTCGCAAAGTCTCGCCCCATTCCGAGTTTGGCGGACGAAGTTGGCAGCCCCTCCCCCCAAGGGTATAGCCCACCCGTTTTTTGGCCATTTTTCCGCTGGTCGAACGTGGCGCCCCGGCCTTTGGGCGGTTATTTTTGGGTGCGGCTGTGCCTCCGGCCTATTTTTGGCACGCGGAGGCTGCTCGCAAAGTCTCGCCCCAATCCGAGTCCGGCGGACGAAGTTGGCCAGCCCCTCCCCCCAAGGCTATAGCCCACCCGTTTTTTGGCCATTTTTCCGCTGGACGAACTTGGCCCCCCGGCCTTCGGGCAGTTATTTTTGGGCGCGGCTATCCCCATGGCCTATTTTTGGTACGCGTAGGCCGTTCGCAAAGTCTCGCCCCATTCCGAGTCCGGCGGACGAAGTTGGCCAGCCCCTCCCCCCAAGGCTATAGCCCACCCGTGTTTTGGCCATTTTTCCGCTGGACGAACTTGGCGCCCCGGCCTTCGGGCGGTTATTTTTGGGTGCGGCTGTGCCCGCGGCCTATTTTTGGCATGCGGAGGCCACTCGCAATGTCTCGCCCCATTCC
>JAUJEF010000479.1:0-41062 GCA_030444885.1 Citrus sp. QX-2021 | reverse complement strand
GTCCGCGGCCTATTTTTGGCACGCGGAGGCCGCTCGCAAAGTCTCGCCCCATTCCGAGTCCGGCGGACGAAGTTGGCCAGCCCCTCCCCCCAAGGCTATAGCCCACCCGTTTTTTGGCCATTTTTCCGCGGGGGGGTTTGGGCGCGCCGACCGTCAGAGGGTTATTTTTGGTCGCGGCTGTGCCCGCGGACTATTTTTCGCACGCGGAGGACGCTCGCAAATTCTCCCCCCATTCCGAGTCCGGCGGACGAAGTTGGCCAGCCCCTCCCCCCAAGGCTATAGGCCACCCGTTTTTTGGCCATTTTCCGCTGGACGAACTTGTCGCCCCGGCCTTTGGGCGGTTATTTTTGGGCCCGGCTGTGCCCGCGGCCTATTTTTGGCACGCGGAGGCTGCTCGCAAAGTCTCGCCCCATTCCGAGTCCGGCGGACGAAGTTGGCCAGCCCCACCCGCCAAGGCTATAGCCCACCCGTTTTTGTGGGCTTTTTCCGCTGGACGAACTTGGCGCTTCGGCCTTCGGGCTGTTATTTTTGGTCGCGGCTGTGCCCGCAGCCTAATTTTGGCATATGGAGGCCCCTCACAAAGACTCGCTCCACTCCGAGTCCGGCGGACGAAGTGGGCCAGCCCCACCCCCCAAGGCTATAGCCCACCCTTTTTTGGGGCCTTTTTGCACTGGACGAACTTGGCGCGCCGGCCTTCGTGCGGTTATTTTTGGGCACGGCTGTGCCCGCGGCCTAATTTTGGCATACGGAGGCCCCTCGCAAAGTCTCGCGCCATTCCGAGTCCGGCGGACGAAGTGGGCTAGACCTACCCCCTAAGGCTATAGCCCACCCATTTTTGTGGCCTTTTTCCGCTGGACATACTTGGCGCCCCGGCCTTCGGGAGGTTATTTTTGGGCGCGGCTGTGCCAACGGCCTATTTTTGGCACACGGAGGCCCCTCGCAAAGTCTCGCACCATTCCAAGTCCGGCAGACGAAGTTGGCAAGCCCCACCTCACAAGGCTATAGCCCACCCGTTTTTGTGGCTCTTTTCCGCTGGACGAACTTGGCGCCCCGGCCTTCGGGCAGTTATTTTTGGGAGCGGCTGTGCCCACGGCCTAATTTTGGCATACGGAGGCCCCTCGTAAAGTCTCGCGCCATTCCGAGTCCGGCGGACGAAGTTGGCCAACCCCACCTCACAAGGCTATAGCCCACCCGTTTTTGTGGCCCTTTTCCGCTGGACGAACTCGGCGCCCCGGCCTTCGGGCGGTTATTTTTGGGAGCGGCTGTGCCCACGGCCTAATTTTGGCATACGGAGGCCCCTCGCAAAGTCTCGCGCCATTCCGAGTACGGCGGACGAAGTTGGCCAGCCCCACCCCCCAAGGCTATAGCCCACCCGTTTTTGGGGCCTTTTTCCGCTAGACGAACTTGGCGCCCCGGCCTTCAGGCGGTAATTTTTGGGCGCGTCTTTGCCCGCGGCCTAATTTTGGCATACAGAGGCCCCTCGAAAAGACTCGCGCCATTCTGAGTCCGGCGGACGAAGTGGGCCAGCCCCACCCCCCAAGGCTATAGGCCACCCGTTTTTGGGGCTTTTATCCGCTGGACGAACTTGGCGCCCTGGCCTTCGGGCGGTTATTTTTGGGCGCGGCTGTGCCCGCGGCCTAATTTTGGCACACGGAGGCCCCTCGCAAAGTCACGCGCCATTCCGAGTCCGGCGGACGAAGTGGGCTAGCCCCACCCCCCAAGGCTATAGCCCACCCGTTTTTGTGGCCTTTTTCCGCTGGACGTACTTGGCGCCCCGGCCTTCGGGCAGTTATTTTTGGGCGCGGCTGTGCCAACGGCCTATTTTTGGCACACGGAGGCCCCTCGCAATGTGTCGCACCATTCCAAGTCCGGTGGACTATGTTCGCAAGCCCCACCTCCCAAGGCTATAGCCCACTCGTTTTTGTGGCCCTTTTCCGCTGGATGAGCTCGGCGCCCCGGCCTTCGGGCTGTTATTTTTGGGAGCGGCTGTGCCCACGGCCTAATTTTGGCATACGGAGGCCCGTCGCAAAGTCTCGCGCCAATCCGAGTCCGGCGGACGAAGTTGGCCAGCCCCACCCCCCAAGGCTATTGCCCAACCGTTTTTGGGGCCTTTTTCCGATGGACGAACTTGGCGCCCCGGCCTTCAGGCGGTTATTTTTGGGCACGGCTGTGCCCGCGGCTTATTTTTGGCATACGGAGGCCCCTCGTAAAGTCTCGCGCCATTCCGAGTCTGGCGGACGAACTTGGCCAGCCCCACTCCCCAAGGCTATAGCCCACCCGTTTTTGTGGCCTTTTTCCGCTGGGACGAACTTGGCGCCCGGCCTTCTGGAGGTTATTTTTGGCCGCGGCTGTGCCCGTAGCCTATTTTTGGCACACGGAGGCCCCTCACAAATTCTCGCACCATTCCGAGTCCGGAGTACGAAGTTCGCCAGCCCCACCTCCCAAGGCTATAGCCCACACGTTTTTGTGGTCTTTTTCCGCTGGACGAACTTGGCGCCCCGGCCTTCGGGCGGTTATTTTTGGACGCGGCTGTGCCAACGGCCTATTTTTGGCACACGGAGACCCCTCGCAAAGTCTCGCACCATTCCAAGTCCGGTGTACGAAGTTCGCAAGCCCCACCTCCCAAGGCTATAGCCCACTCGTTTTTGTGGCCCTTTTCCGCTGGACGAGCTCGGCGCCCCGGCCTTCGGGCTGTTATTTTTGGGAGCGGCTGTGCGCACGGCCTAATTTTGGCATACGAAGGCCCCTCGCAAAGTCTCGCGCCAATCCGAGTCCGGCGGACGAAGTTGGCCAGCCCCACCCCCCAAGGCTATTGCCCAACCGTTTTTGGGGCCTTTTTCCGATGGACGAACTTGGCGCCCCGGCCTTTGGGCGGCTATTTTTGGGCACGGCTGTGCCCGCGGCCTATTTTTGGCATACGGAGGCCCCTCGTAAAGTCTCGCGCCATTCCGAGTCCGGCGGACGAACTTGGCCAGCCCCACTCCCCAAGGCTATAGCCCACCCGTTTTTGTGGCCTTTTTCCGCTGGACAAACTTGGCGCCCCGGCCTTTGGGCGGTTATTTTTGGCCGCAGCTGTGCCCGCAGCCTATTTTTGGCACACGGAGGCCCCTCACAAATTCTTGCACCATTCCGAGTCCGGCGGACGAAGTTGGCCAGCCCCACCCCCCAAGGCTATAGCCCACCCGTTTTTGTGGCCTTTTTTCGCTGGACGAACTTGGCGCCCCGGCCTTCGGGAGGTAATTTTTGGGTGCGGTTGTGCCCGCGGCCTATTTTTCACACACGGAGGCCCCTCGTAAAGTCTCGCGCCATTACGAGTCCGGCGGACGAAGACGGCCAGCCCAACCCCCCAAGGCTGTAGCGCACCCGTTTTTGTGGCCTTTTTCTGCTGGACGAATTTGGTGCCCAGGCCTTCGGGCGGTTATTTTTGGACGCGACTGTGCCCGCGGACTAATTTTGGCATACGGAGGCCCCTCGAAAAGTCTCGCGCCATTCCGAGTCCGGCGAACGAAGTGGGCCAGCCCCACCCCCCAAGGCTATAGCCCACCCGTTTTTGTGGGCTTTTTCCGCTGGACGAACTTGGCGCTTCGGCCTTCGGGCTGTTATTTTTGGTCGCGGCTGTGCCCGCAGCCTAATTTTGGCATATGGAGGCCCCTCGCAAAGACTCGCTCCACTCCGAGTCCGGCGGATGAAGTGGGCCAGCCCCACCCCCCAAGGCTATAGCCCACCCTTTTTTGGGGCCTTTTTGCACTGGACGAACTTGGCGCCCCGGCCTTCGTGCGGTTATTTTTGGGCACGGCTGTGCCCGCGGCTTAATTTTGGCATACGGAGGCCCCTCGCAAAGTCTCGCGCCATTCCGAGTCCGGCGGACGAAGTGGGCTAGCCCCACCCCCTAAGGCTATAGCCCACCCATTTTTGTGGCCTTTTTCCGCTGGACATACTTGGCGCCCCGGCCTTCGGGAGGTTATTTTTGGGCGCGGCTGTGCCAACGGCCTATTTTTGGCACACGGAGGCCCCTCGCAAAGTCTCGCACCATTCCAAGTCCGGCGGACGAAGTTGGCAAGCCCCACCTCACAAGGCTATAGCCCACCCATTTTTGTGGCTCTTTTCCGCTGGACGAACTTGGCGCCCCGGCCTTCGGGCGGTTATTTTTGGACGCGGCTGTGCCAACGGCCTATTTTTGGCACACGGAGACCCTCGCAAAGTCTCGCGCCATTCCGAGTCCGGCGGACGAAGTTGGCCAACCCCACCTCACAAGGCTATAGCCCACCCGTTTTTGTGGCCCTTTTCCGCTGGACGAACTCGGCGCCCCGGCCTTCGGGCGGTTATTTTTGGGAGCGGCTGTGCCCACGGCCTAATTTTGGCATACGGAGGCCCCTCGTAAAGTCTCGCGCCATTCCGAGTACGGCGAACGAAGTGGGCCAGCCCCACCCCCCAAGGCTATAGCCCACCCGTTTTTGGGGCCTTTTTCCGCTAGACGAACTTGGCGCCCCGGCCTTCAGGCGGTAATTTTTGGGCGCGTCTTTGCCCGCGGCCTAATTTTGGCATACAGAGGCCCCTCGAAAAGATTTGCGCCATTCTGAGTCCGGCGGACGAAGTGGGCCAGCCCCACCCCCCAAGGCTATAGGCCACCCGTTTTTGGGGCTTTTATCCGCTGGACGAACTTGGCGCCCTGGCCTTCGGGCGGTTATTTTTGGGCGCGGCTGTGTCCGCGGCCTAATTTTGGCACACGGGGGCCCCTCGCAAAGTCACGCGCCATTCCGAGTCCGGCGGACGAAGTGGGCTAGCCCCACCCCCCAAGGCTATAGCCCACCCGTTTTTGTGGCCTTTTTCCGCTGGACGTACTTGGTGCCCCGGCCTTCGGGCAGTTATTTTTGGGCGCGGCTGTGCCAACGGCCTATTTTTGGCACACGGAGGCCCCTTGCAATGTCTCGCACCATTCCAAGTCCGGTGGACTATGTTCGCAAGCCCCACCTCCCAAGGCTATAGCCCACTCGTTTTTGTGGCCCTTTTCCGCTGGATGAGCTCGGCGCCCCGGCCTTCGGGCTGTTATTTTTGGGAGCGGCTGTGCCCACGGCCTAATTTTGGCATACGGAGGCCCGTCGCAAAGTCTCGCGCCAATCCGAGTCCGGCGGACGAAGTGGGCCAGCCCCACCCCCCAAGGCTATTGCCCAACCGTTTTTGGGGCCTTTTTCCGATGGACGAACTTGGCGCCCCGGCCTTCAGGCGGTTATTTTTGGGCACGGCTGTGCCCGCGGCTTATTTTTGGCATACGGAGGCCCCTCGTAAAGTCTCGCGCCATTCCGAGTCTGGCGGACGAACTTGGCCAGCCCCACTCCCCAAGGCTATAGCCCACCCGTTTTTGTGGCCTTTTTCCGCTGGACGAACTTGGCGCCCCGGCCTTCTGGAGGTTATTTTTGGCCGCGACTGTGCCCGCAGCCTATTTTTGGCACACGGAGGCCCCTCACAAATTCTCGCACCATTCCCAGTCCGCCGGACGAAGTTGGCCAGCCCCACCCCCCAAGGCTATAGCCCACCCGTTTTTGTGGCCTTTTTCCGCTGGACGAACTTGGCGCCCCGGCCTTCGGGCGGTTATTTTTGGACGCGGCTGTGCCAACGGCCTATTTTTGGCAAACGGAGACCCCTCGCAAAGTCTCGCACCATTCCAAGTCCGGTGGACGAAGTCGCAAGCCCCACCTCCCAAGGCTATAGCCCACTCGTTTTTGTGGCCCTTTTCCGCTGGACGAGCTCGGCGCCCCGGCCTTCGGGCTGTTATTTTTGGGAGCGGCTGTGCGCACGGCCTAATTTTGGCATACGAAGGCCCCTCGCAAAGTCTCGCGCCAATCCGAGTCCGGCGGACGAAGTTGGCCAGCCCCACCCCCCAAGGCTATTGCCCAACCGTTTTTGGGGCCTTTTTCCGATGGACGAACTTGGCGCCCCGGCCTTTGGGCGGCTAATTTTGGGCACGGCTGTGCCCGCGGCCTATTTTTGGCATACGGAGGCCCCTCGTAAAGTCTCGCACCATTCCGAGTCCGGCGGACGAACTTGGCCAGCCCCACTCCCCAAGGCTATAGCCCACCCGTTTTTGTGGCCTTTTTCCGCTGGACAAACTTGGCGCCCTGGCCTTTGGGCGGTTATTTTTGGCCGCAGCTGTGCCCGCAGCCTATTTTTGGCACACGGAGGCCCCTCACAAATTCTTGCACCATTCCGAGTCCAGCGGACGAAGTTGGCCAGCCCCACCCCCCAAGGCTATAGCCCACCCGTTTTTGTGGCCTTTTTTCGCTGGACGAACTTGGCGCCCCGGCCTTCGGGCGGTTATTTTTGGGTGCGGTTGTGCCCGCGGCCTATTTTTCACAAACGGAGGCCCCTCGTAAAGTCTCGTGCCATTACGAGTCCGGCGGACGAAGACGGCCAGCCCAACCCCCCAAGGCTGTAGCGCACCCGTTTTTGTGGCCTTTTTCTGCTGGACGAATTTGGTGCCCAGGCCTTCGGGCGGTTATTTTTGGACGCGACTGTGCCCGCGGACTAATTTTGGCATACGGAGGCCCCTCGAAAAGTCTCGCGCCATTCCGAGTCCGGCGAACGAAGTGGGCCAGCCCCACCCCCCAAGGCTATAGACCACCCGTTTTTCTGGCCTTTTTCCGCTGGACGAATTTGGCGCACCGGCCTTCGGGCGGTTATTTTTGGGCGCGGCTGTGCCCGAGGCCTATTTTTGGTACACGGAGGCCCCTCGCAAAGTCTGGCCCCATTCCGAGTCCGGCGGATGAACTTGGCCAGCACCACGCCCCAAGGCTATAGCCCACCCGTTTTTTGGGCATTTTTGTGGCGACGAACTTTGGGACGGGACCTTCGGGCACTTATTTTTGGGCGCGGCTATGCCCGCTGCCCATTTTTGGCACACAGAGGCCCCTCGCAAAGTCTGGCCCCATTCCGAGTCCGGCGGACGAACTTGGCCAGCCCCACCCCCCAAGTCTATAGCCCACCCGTTTTTGGGCATTTTTGCGGCAGACGAACTTGGGGACGGGACCCTCGGGCGCTTATTTTTGGGCGCGGCTGTTCCCCCGGCCTATTTTTGGTACACGGAGGCTCCTCGCAAAGTTTGGCCCCATTGCGAGCCCGGCGGACAAACTTGGCCATCCCCACCCCTCAAGGCTATAGCCCACCCGTTTTTTGGGCATTTTTGCGGCGGACGAACGTGGGGACCGGACCTCCGGGCGATTATTTTTGGGCGTGGCTGTGCTCGCTACCTATTTTTTGCACACAGAGGCCCCTCGCAAAGTCTGGCCCCATTCCGAGTCCGGCGGACGAACTTGGCCAACCCCACCACCCAAGGCTATAGCCCACCCGTTTTTTGGGCATTTTAGCGGCGGATGAACTTAGGGGCCGGACTTCGGGCGCCTATTTTTGGGCGCGGCTGTGTCCGCGGCCTATTTTTGGCACACAGAGGCCCCGCACAAAGTCTGGCCCCATTCCGAGTCCGGCGGATGAACCTGGCCAGCCCTCCCCTGAGGCTACAGCCCCACCCTTTTTTTGGGCATTTTGCTTCCGACGACCTGGGGATGCGACCTTGGGCGCTTATTTTTGGGCACGGCTGTGCCCGCGGCCTATTTTTGGCACACAGAGACCCCTCGCAAAGTTTGGCCCCATTCCGAGTCCGCGGATTTAACTTGGCCAGCCCCACTTTCCAAGGCTATAGCCCACCCGTTTTTTGGCCATTTTTGCGGCGGAGAACTTGGGGACCGGACCTTCGAGCGCTTATTTTTGGGCCGTGGCCTATTTTTGGCACACGGAGGCTCCTTGCAAAGTCTGTCCCAATTCCGAGTCCGGCGGAAGAACTTGGCCAGCCCCTCCCCCCAAGGCTATAGCCCACCCGTTTTTTGGGCATTCTTGCGGCGGACGAACTTGGGGACTGGACCTTCGTGCGCTTATTTTTGGGCGTGGCTGTGCTCGCTACCTATTTTTGGAACACAGAGGCCCCTCACAAAGTCTGGCCCCATTCCGAGTCCGGCGGACGAACTTGGCCAGCCCCTCCCCCCAAGGCTATAGCCCACCCGTTTTTTGGGCATTTTTGCGGCGGACGAACCCGGGGTCGGGAACTTCGGGTGCTTATTTTTGGGCGCGGCTGTGCCCGCGGCCTATTTTTGGCACACAGAGGCCACTCGTATAGTCTGGACCCATTCTGAGTCCGGCGGATGAACTTGGCCAGCCCCATCCCCCAAGGCTATAGCCCACCCGTTTTTGTGGCCTTTTTCCGCTAGACGAAATTGGCGCCCCGGCCTTCGGGCTGTTATTTTTGGGCGCGGCTGTGGCCGTGGCCTATTTTTGGCACACGGATGCCGCTCGCAAGATCTCGCCCCATTCCGAGTCCGGTGGACGAACTTGGCCAGCCGCACCCCCCAAGGCTATAGCCCACCCGTTTTTGTGGCCTTTTTCCACTGGACCAACTTGGCGCCCCGGCCTTTAGGTGGTTATTTTTTAGCGCGACTGTGCCCACGGCCTAGTTTTGGCACACAGAGACCCCTCGCAAAGTCTGGCCCCATTCCGAGTCTGGCGGATGAACTTGGCCGGCCCCACCCCCCAAGGCTATAGCCCACCCGTTTTTTCGGCATTTTTGCGGCGGACGAAGTTGGGGACCGGACCTTCGGGCGCGGCTGTGCCTGTGGCATATTTTTGGAACACGGTGGCCCCTCGCAAAGTCTGGCCCCATTCCGAGTCCGGCAGACGAACATGGCCAGCCCCTCCCCCCAAGGCTCTAGCCCACCCGTTTTTTGGGCATTTTTGCGGTGGATGAACTTGGGGACGGGACCTTCGGGTGCTTATTTTTGGGCGCGGCTGTGCCTGCGGCCTATTTTTGGTACACATAGGCCCCTCGCAAAGTCTGGCCCCATTCCGAGTCCGGCGGACAAACTTGGCCAGCCCCTCCCCCCAAGGCTATAGCCCACCCGTTTTTTGGGCATTTTTGCGGCGGACGAACTTGGGGACAGGACCTTCGGGCGCTTATTTTTGGGTACGGCTGCACGCGCGGCCTATTTTTGGCACACGGAGGCCCCTCGCAAAGTCTGGCCCCATTCCGAGTCCGGCGGACGAACTTGGCCAGCCCACCCCCCAAGGCTCTAGCCCACCCGTTTTTTGGGCATTTTTGCGGCGGACGAACTTGGGGACGGGACCTTCAGGGGCTTATTTTTGGGCGCGGCTGCACCCACGGCCTATTTTTTGTACACAGAGGCCCCTTGCAAAGTCTGGCCCCATTCGGAGTCCGGCGTACGAACTTGGCCAGCCCCTCCCCCCAAGGCTATAGCCCACCCGTTTTTTGGGCATTTTTGCGGCGGACGAACATGGGGACCGGACCATCGGGCACATATTTTTGGGTGCCGCTGTGCCCACGGCCTATTTTTGGCACACGGAGGCCCCTCGCAAAGTCTAGCCCCATTTCGAGTCCGGCGGACGAACTTGGCCAGCCCCCCCCCCCACGGCTATCGCCCACCCGTTTTTGGGCATTTTTGCGGCGGACGAACATGGGGACCAGACCTTCGGGCACTAATTTTTGGGTGTGGCTATGCCCACAGCATATTTTTGGCACACGGAGGCCCTCGCAAAAGTCTGGCCCCATTCCGAGCCCCGGGACGAACTTGGCCAGCCCTCCCCCAAGGCCGAGCCCACCCGCTTTTTTGGGCATTTTACGGAGGACGAACTTGGGGACCGGACCTCTCGGGCGCTTATTTTTGGGCACAGCTGTGCCTGCGGCCTATTTTTGGCACACAGAGGCCCCTCGCAAAGTCTAGCCCCATTCCGAGTCCAGTGGACGAGAACTTGGCCAGCCCTCCCCCAAGGCTATAGCCCACCTGTTTTTGGGCATTTTGTGGCGGAAGAACTTGGGGACCGGACCTTCGGCACATACTTTTGGGCGCGGCTGTGCAGCGGCCAATTTTTGTGTACTGGAGGCCCTCGCAAAGTCTGGCCCCATTCCGAGTCCGGCGGACGAACTTGGCCATCCCCCCCCCCCAAGGCGATAGCCCACCCGGTTTTTGGGCATTTTTGCGGGGGAGGACCGTGGGGGCCGGACCTTCGGGCACATATTTTTGGGTGCCGCTGTGCCCGCGGCCTATTTTTGGCACACGGAGGCCCCTCGCAAAGTCTAGCCCCATTCCGAGTCCGGCGGACGAACTTGGCCAGCCCCTCCCCTAAAGGCTATAGCCCACCCGTTTTTTGGGCATTTTTGCGGGGGATGAACTTGGGGGCCGGACTTTCGGGCGCTTATTTTTGGTCGCGGCTGTGCCCACGGCCTATTTTTGGCACATGGAGGATCCTCGCAAAGTCTGGCCCCATTACGAGTCCGGCGGACGAACTTGGCCAGCCCCTCCCCTAAAGGCTATAGCCCACCCGTTTTTTGGGCATTTTTGCGGGGGATGAACTTGGGGACCAGACCTTCGGGTGCTTATTTTTGGGCGCGGCTGTGCCCGCGGCCTATTTTTGGTACACGGAGGCCCCTCGCAAAGTCTGGCCCCTTTCCGTGTCCGGCGGACGAACTTGGCCAGCCCCTCCCCCCAAGGCTATAGCCCACCCGTTTTTTGGCATTTTTGCGGGGGATGAACTTGGGGACCGGACCTTCGGGTGCTTATTTTTGGGTTTGGCTTTGTCCGCGGCATATTTTTGGCACACGGAGGCCCCTCGCAAAGTCTGGCCCCATTTCGATCCCGGCGGACGAACTTGGCCAGCCCCTCCCCCCAAGGCTATAGCCCACCCGTTTTTGGGCATTTTTGCGGCGGACGAACATGGGGACCAGACCATCGGGCGCTTATTTTTGGTCGTGGCTATGCCCACGGCATATTTATGGCACACAGAGGCCCCTCGCAAAGTCTGGCCCCATTCCGAGCCCCGCGGACGAACATGGCCAGCCCCTCCCCCCAAGGCTATAGCCCACCCGTTTTTTGGGCATTTTTGCGGAGGACGAACTTGGGGACCGGACCTTCGGGCGCTTATTTTTGGGCACAGCTGTGCCCGCGGCCTTTATTTGGCACACGGAGGCCCCTCGCAATGTCTAGCCCCATTCCGAGTCTGGCGGACGAACTTGGCCAGCCCCTCCCCCCATGGCTATAGCCCACCCGTTTTTTGGGCATTTTTGCGGCAAACGAATTTGGGGACCGGACCTTCGGGCGCTTATTTTTGGGCGCGGCTGTGTCCGCGGCCTATTTTTGATACAAGGAGGCCCCTCGCAAAGTCTGGCCCCATTCCGAGTCCGGCGGACGAACTTGGCCAGCCCCTCCCCCCAAGGCTATAGCCCACCCTTTTTTTGGGCATTTTTGCGGCGGACGAACTTGGGGACGGGTCCTTCGGGGGCCTATTTTTGGGCGCGGCTGTGACCACGACCTAGTTTTGGCACACAGAGGCCCCTCGCAAAGTCTGGCCCCATTCCGAGTCCGGCGGACGAACTTGGCCAGCCCCACCCCCCAAGGCCATTGCCCACCCGTTTTTTGGGCATTTTTACGGCAGACGAACATGGGGACAGGACCTTCAGGCGCTTATTTTTGGGCGCGGCTGTGGCCGATGCCTATTTTTGGCACACGAGGCCCCTCGCAAAGTCTAACCCCATTCCGAGTCCGGCGGACGAACTTGGCCAGCTCCTCCCCCCAAGGCTATAGCCCACCCGTTTTTTGGGCATTTTTACGGCGGACGAACTTGGGGACCGGACCTTCGGGTGCGGCTGAGCACGGGGCCTATTTTTGGCACACGGAGGCCCCTCGCAAAGTCTGGCCCCATTCCGAGTCCGGCAGACGAACTTGGCCAGCCCCTCCCCCCAAGGTTATAGCCCACCCGTTTTTTGGGCATTTTTACCGAGGACGAACTTGGGGACCGGACCTTTGGGCACTTATTTTTGGGTGCGGCAGTGCCCGCGGCCAATTTTTTGCACACGGAGGCCCCTCGCAAAGTCTGGCCACATTCCGAGTCCGGCGGACGAACTTGGCCAGCCCCACCCCCCAAGGCTATAGCCCACCCGTTTTTGTGGCCTTTTTCTGCTGGACGAACTTCGCGCCGCGGCCTTCGGGCGGGTATTTTTGGGCGCGGCTGTGTCCGCGGCCTATTTTTGGCACACGGAGGTGCCTCGCAAAGTGTCGTGCCATTCCGAGTCCGGCGGACGAAGTTGGCCAGCCCCACCCCCCAAGGCTATAGCCCACCCGTTTTTGTGGCCTTTTTCCGCTGGACGAACTTGGCGCCCCGGCCTTCGGGCGGGTATTTTTGGGCGCGGCTGTGCCCGTGGCCTATATTTGGCACACGGAGGCGCCTCACAAAGTCTCGCGCCATTCCGAGTCCGGCGGACGAAGTCGGCCGGCCCCACCCTCCAAGGCTATAGCCCACCCGTTTTTGTGGCCTTTTACCGCTGGACGAACTTGGCGCCCCGGCCTTCGGGAGGGTAATTTTGGGCGCGGCTGTGCCCGCGGCCTATTTTTGGCACACGGAGGCGCCTCCAAAAGTCTCGCGCCATTCCGGGTCCGGCGGACGAAGTTGGCCAGCCCCACCCCCCAAGGCTATAGCCCACCCTTTTTTATGCCCTTTTTCCGCAGGACGAACTTGGCGCCCCGGCCATCGGGAGGGTAGTTTTGGGTGCGACTGTGCCCGCGGCCTAGTTTTGGGACACGGAGGCGCCTCGCAGAGTCTCGCGCCATTCCGAGTCCGGCGGACGAAGTTTGCCAGCCCCACCCCCCAAGGCTATTGCCCACCCGTTTTTGTGGCCTTTTTCCGCTGGACGAACTTGGCGCCCCGGCCTTCGGGCGGGTATTTTTGGGCGCGGCTGTGTCCGCGGCCTAGTTTTGGCACACGGAGGCGCCTCGCAAAGTCTCGCGGCATTCCGAGTCCGCCGGACGAAGTTGGCCAGCCCCACCCCGCAAGGCTATAGCCCACCCGGTTTTGTGGACTTTTACTGCTGGACGAACTTGGTGCCCCGGCCTTCGGGCGGGTATTTTTGGACGCGGCTGTGCCCGCTGCCTATTTTTGGCACACGTAGATGCCTCGCAAAGTCTCGAGCCATTCCGAGTCCGGCGGACGAAGTTGGCCAGCCCCACCCCCCAAGGCTATAGCCCACCCGTTTTTGTGGCCTTTTTCCGCTGGACGAACTTGGCGCCCCGGCCTTCGGGCAGGTATTTTTTGGGCGCGGCTGTGCCCGCGGCCTATTTTTGTCACACGGAGGCACCTCGCAAAGTCTCGAGCCATTCCGAGTCCGGCGGACGAAGTTGGCCAGCCCCACCCCCCAAGGCTATAGCCCACCCGTTTTTGTGGCCTTTTTCCGCTGGACGAACTTGGCGCCCCGGCCGTCGGGCGGTTATTTTTGAGTGCGGCTGTGCCCGCAGCCTATTTTTGGAAAATGGAGGGCCCTCGCAAAGTCTCTCCCCATTCCGAGTCCGGCGGACGAAGTTGGCAAGCCCCACCCCACAAGGCTATAGCCCACCCGTTTTTGTGGCCTTTTTCCGCTGGACGAACTTGGCGCCCCGGCCTTCGGGCAGTTATTTTTGGGCGCGGCTGTGTCCGCAGCCTATTTTTCACACACGGAGGCGCCTCGCAAAGTCTCGCGGCATTCCGAGTCCGCCGGACGAAGTTGGCCAGCCCCACCCCGCAAGGCTATAGCCCACCCGGTTTTGTGGACTTTTACTGCTGGACGAACTTGGTGCCCCGGCCTTCGGGCGGGTATTTTTGGACGCGGCTGTGCCCGCTGCCTATTTTTGGCACACGTAGACGCCTCGCAAAGTCTCGAGCCATTCCGAGTCCGGCGGACGAAGTTGGCCAGCCCCACCCCCCAAGGCTATAGCCCACCCGTTTTTGTGGCCTTTTTCTGCTGGACGAACTTCGCGCCGCGGCCTTCGGGCGGGTATTTTTGGGCGCGGCTGTGTCCGCGGCCTATTTTTGGCACACGGAGGCGCCTCGCAAAGTTTCGTGCCATTCCGAGTCCGGCGGACGAAGTTGGCCAGCCCCACCCCCCAAGGCTATAGCCCACCCGTTTTTTTGGCCTTTTTCCGCTGGACGAACTTGGCGCCCCGGCCTTCGGGCGGTTATTTTTGCGCGCGCCTGTGCCCGCGGCCTATTTTTGGAACACGGAGGACCCTCGCAAAGTCTCGCCCCATTCCGAGTCCGGCGGACGAAGTTGGCCAGCACCACCCCCCAAGGCTATAGTCCACCCGTTTTTGTGGCCTTTTTCCGCTGGACGAACTTGGCGCCCCGGCCTTCGGGCGGTTATTTTTGGGCACGGCTGTACCCGCGGCCTATTTTTCGTACACGGAGGCCCCTCACAAAGTCTCGCGCCATTCCTAGTCCGGCGGACGTAGTTGGCCAGCCCCACCCCCCAAGGCTACAGCCCACACGTTTTTTTGGCCTTTTTCCGCTGGACGAACTTGGCGCCCCGGCCTTCGGGCGGTTATTTTTGGGCGCGGCTGTGCTCGCGGCCTGTTTTTGTCACACGGAGGCCCCTCGCAAAGTCTCGCGCCATTCCGAGTCCGGCGGACGAAGTTGGCCAGCCCCACCCCCCAAAGCTATAGCCCACCCGTTTTTGTGCCCTTTTTCCGCTGGACGAACTTGCCGTCCCGGCGTTCGGGCGGTTATTTTTGGCCGCGGCTGTGTCCGCGGCCTATTTTTGCCACACGGAGGCCCCTCGCAAAGTCTAGCGCCATTCCGAGTCCGGCGGACGAAGTTGGCCAGCCCCACCCCCCAAGGCTATTACCCACCCGTTTTTGTGGCCTTTTTCCGCTGGACGAACTTGGCGCCCCGGCCTTCGGGTGGTTATTTTTTGGCGTGGCTGTGTCCGCGGCCTATTTTTGTCACACGGAGGCCACTCGCAAAGTCTCGCGCCATTCCGAGTCCGGCGGACAAAGTGGGACAGCCCCACCCCCCGAGGCTATAGCCCACCCGTTTTTGTGGCCTTTTTCCGCTAGACGACCTTGGCGCCCCGGCCTTCGGGCGGTTATTTTTGGGCGCGGCTGTGCCCACTGCCTAGTTTTGGCATACGGAGGTCCCTCGCAAAGTCTCGCGCCATTCCGAGTCCGGCGGACGAAGTTGGCCCGCCCCACCCCCCAAGGCTATAGCCCACCCGTTTTTGGGGCCTTTTTCCGCTGGACGAAGTTGGTGCCCCGGCCTTCGGGCGGTTATTTTTGGGCGCGGCTGTGCCCGCGGCCTACTTTTGGCACACGGAGGTCCCACGCAAAGGTTCGCGCCATTCCGAGTCCGGCGGAAGAAGTGGGCCAGCCCCGCCCCCCAAGGCTATAGCCCACCCGTTTTTGTGGCCTTTTTCCGCTGGACGAACTTGGCGCCCCGGCCTTCTGGAGGTTATTTTTGGCCGCGGCTGTGCCCGCAGCCTATTTTTGGCACACGGAGGCCCCTCACAAATTCTCGCACCATTCCGAGTCCGCCGGACGAAGTTGGCCAGCCCCACCCCCCAAGGCTATAGCCCACCCGTTTTTGTGGCCTTTTTCCGCTGGACGAACTTGGCGCCCCGGCCTTCGGGCGGTTATTTTTGGACGCGGCTGTGCCAACGGCCTATTTTTGGCACACGGAGACCCCTCGCAAAGTCTCGCACCATTCCAAGTCCGGTGGACGAAGTTCGCAAGCCCCACCTCCCAAGGCTATAGCCCACTCGTTTTTGTGGCCCTTTTCCGCTGGACGAGCTCGGCGCCCCGGCCTTCGGGCTGTTATTTTTGGGAGCGCCTGTGCGCACGGCCTAATTTTGGCATACGAAGGCCCCTCGTAAAGTCTCGCGCCAATCCGAGTCCGGCGGACGAAGTTGGCCAGCCCCACCCCCCAAGGCTATTGCCCAACCGTTTTTGGGGCCTTTTTCCGATGGACGAACTTGGCGCCCCGGCCTTCGGGCAGTTATTTTTGGGTGCGGTTGTGTCCGCGGCCTATTTTTCACACACGGAGGCCCCTCGTAAAGTCTCGCGCCATTACGAGTCCGGCGGACGAAGTGGGACAGCCCCACCCCCCGAGGCTATAGCCCACCCGTTTTTGTGGCCTTTTTCCGCTGGACGAACTTGGCGCCCCGGCCTTCGGGCGGTTATTTTTGGGCGCGGCTGTGCCCACTGCCTAGTTTTGGCATACGGAGGTCCCTCGCAAAGTCTCGCGCCATTCCGAGTCCGGCGGACGAAGTTGGCCCGCCCCACCCCCCAAGGCTATAGCCCACCCGTTTTTGGGGCCTTTTTCCGCTGGACGAAGTTGGTGCCCCGGCCTTTGGGCGGCTATTTTTGGGCACGGCTGTGCCCGCGGCCTATTTTTGGCATACGGAGGCCCCTCGTAAAGTCTCGCGCCATTCCGAGTCCGGCGGACGAACTTGGCCAGCCCCACTCCCCAAGGCTATAGCCCACCCGTTTTTGTGGCCTTTTTCCGCTGGACAAACTTGGCGCCCCGGCCTTCGGGCTGTTATTTTTGGGTGCGGTTGTGCACGCGGCCTATTTTTCACACACGGAGGCCCCTCGTAAAGTCTCGCGCCATTACGAGTCCGGCGGACGAAGACGGCCAGCCCAACCCCCCAAGGCTGTAGCGCACCCGTTTTTGTGGCCTTTTTCTGCTGGACGAATTTGGTTCCCAGGCCTTCGGGCGGTTATTTTTGGACGCGACTGTGCCCGCGGACTAATTTTGGCATACGGAGGCCCCTCGAAAAGTCTCGCGCCATTCCGAGTCCGGCGAACGAAGTGGGCCAGCCCCACCCCCCAAGGCTATAGACCACCCGTTTTTCTGGCCTTTTTCCGCTGGACGAATTTGGCGCCCCGGCCTTCGGGCGGTTATTTTTGGGCGCGGCTGTGCCCGAGGCCTATTTTTGGCACAAGGAGGCCCCTCGTAAAGTCTGGCCCCATTCCGAGTCCGGCGGACGAACTTGGCCAGCCCCACCCCCCAAGGCTATAGCCCACCCGTTTTTTGGGCATTTTTGCGGCGGACGAACTTGGGGACGGGACCTTCGGGCACTTATTTTTGGGTGCGGCTGTGCCCGCTGCCCATTTTTGGCATACAGAGGCCCCTCGCAAAGTCTGGCCCCATTCTGAGTCCGGCGGACGAAGTTGGCCATCCACTCCCCCCAAGGCTATAGCCCACCCGTTTTTTGGACATTTTTCCGCTGGGGGGTTTGGGCGCGCCGACCTTCGGGGTGTTATTTTTGGGTGCGGCTGTGCCCGCGGCGTATTTTTGCCACACGGAGGCCGCTCGCAAAGTTTCGCCCCATTCCGAGTCCGGCGGACGAAGTTGGGCAGCCCCTCCCCCGAAGGCTATAGCTCACCCATTTTTTGGCCATTTTTCCCCTGGACGAACTTGGCGCCCCGGCCTTCGGGCGGTTATTTTTGGGCGCGGCTGTGCCCGTGGCCTATTTTTGGCACGCGGAGGCCACTCGTAAAGTCTCACCCCATTCCGAGTCCGGCGGACGAAGTTGGCCAGCCCCTCCCCCCAAGGCTATAGCCCACCCATTTTTTGGCCATTTTTCCGCTGGGGGGTTTGGGCGCCCCGACCTTCGGCGGATTATTTTTGTGCGCGGCTGTGCCTGACGACTATTTTTGGCACGCGGAGGCCGGTCGCAAGGTCTCTCCCCATTCCGAGTTCGGCGGACGAAGTTGGCCAGCCCCTCCCCCCAAGGCTATAGCCCACCCGTTTTTTGGCCATTTTTCTGCTGGACGAACTTGGCGCCCCAGCCTTCGGGCGGTTATTTTTGGGTGCGCCTGTGCCCGCAGCCTATTTTTTGCACGTGCAGGCCGCTCGCAAAGTCTCGCCCCATTCCGAGTCCGGCGGACGAAGTTGGCCAGCCCCTCCCCCCAAGGCTATAGCCCACCCGTTTTTTGGCCATTTTTCCCCTGGACGAACTTGGCGCCCCGGCCTTCGGGAGGTTATTTTTGGGTGCGGCTGTGCCCACGGCCTATTTTTGGCACGCGGAGGCCGCTCGCAAAGTCTCACCCCATTCCGAGTCCGGCGGACGAAGTTGGCCAGCCCCTCCCCCCAAGGCTATAGCGCACCCGTTTTTTGGCCATTTTTCCGCTGGGGGGTTTGGGCGCGCCGACCTTTGGTGGGTTATTTTTGGGTGCGGCTGTGCCCGAGGCCTATTTTTGGCACGCGGAGGCTGCTCGCAAAGTCTCGCCCAATTCTGTGTCCGGCGGACGAAGTTTGCCAGCCCCTCCCCCCAAGGCTATAGACCACCCGTTTTTTGGCCATTTTTCCGCTGGACGAACTTGGCGCCCCGGCCTTCGGGCGGTTATTTTTGTGCGGGGCTGTGCCCGCAGCCTATTTTTGGCACGCGGAGGCCGTTCACAAAGTCTCGCCCCATTCCGAGTCCGGCGGATGAACTTGGCCAGCCCCTCCCCCCTAGGCTATAGCCCACCCGTTTTTTGACAATTTTTCCGCAGGGGGGTTTGGGCGCCCCGGCCTTCGGGCGGTTATTTTTGGGTGCGGCGGAGCCCGCGGCCTATTTTTAGCACGCGGAGGCCGCTCGCAAATTCTCGCCCCATTCCGAGTCCGGCAGACGAAGTTGGCCAGCCCCTCCCCCCAAGGCTATAGCCCACCCGTTTTTTGGCCATTTTTCCCCTGGACGAACTTGGCGCCCCGGCCTTCGGGCGGTTATTTTTGGGCGCGGCTGTGCCCGTGGCCTATTTTTGGCACGCGGAGGCCGCTCGTAAAGTCTCACCCCATTCCGAGTCCGGCGGACGAAGCCGGCCAGCCCCTCCCCCCAAGGCTATAGCCCGCCCGTTTTTTGGCCATTTTTCCGCTGGACTAACTTGGCGCCCCGGCCTTCGGGCGGTTATTTTTGGGCGCGGCAGTGCCCGCGGCCTATTTTTGGCACACGGAGGCCGTTCGCAAAGTCTCTCCCCATTCCGAGTCGGGCGGACGAAGTGGGCCAGCCCCTCCCCCCAAGGCTATAGCCCACCCGTTTTTTGGCCATTTTTCCACTGGGGGGTTTGGGCGCGCCGTCCTTCGGCGGTTATTTTTGGGTGTGGCTGTGCCCGCGGCCTATTTTTGGCACGCAGAAGCCGCTCGCAAAGACTCACCCCATTCCGAGTCCGGCGGACGAAGTTGGCCAGCCCCTCCCCCAAGGCTATAGCCCACCGGTTTTTTGGCCATTTTTCCGCGGGGGGGTTTGGGCGCGCCGACCTTCGCGGGGTTATTTTTGGGCGCGGCTGTGCCTGCGGCCTATTTTTGGCACGCGGAGGCCGCTCGCAAGGTCTCGCCCCATTCCGAGTCCGGCGGACGAACTTGGCCAGCCCCTACCCCAAGGCTATCGCCCACCCGTTTTTTGGCCATTTTTCCGCTGGACGAACTTGGCGACCTGGCCTTCGGGCGGTTATTTTTGGGCGCGGCTGTGCCCGCGGCCTATTTTTGGCACGCGGAGGCCATTCGCAAAGTCTCGCCCCATTCCGAGTCCGGCGGACGAAGTGGGCCAGCCCCTCCCCCCAAGGCTATAGCCCACCCGTTTTTTGGCCATTTTTCCGCTGGGGGGTTTGGGCGCGCCGACCTTCGGGGTGTTATTTTTGGGCATGGCTGTGCCTGCGGCCTATTTTTGGCACGCGGAGGCTGCTCGCAATGTCTCGCCCCATTCCGAGTTTGGCGGACGAAGTTGGCCAGCCCCTCCCCCCAAGGCTATAGCCCACCCGTTTTTTGGCCATTTTTCCGATAGGGGGTTTGGGCGCGCCGACCTTCGGGGGTTATTTTTGGGCACGGCTGTGCCCGCGGCCTCTTTTTGGCACGCGGAGGCCGCTCGCAAAGTCTCGCCCCATTCTGAGTCCGACGGACGAAGTTGGCCAGCCCCTCCCCCCAAGGCTATAGCCAACCCGTTTTTTGGCCATTTTTCCGCTAGGGGGTTTGGGCGCGCCGACCTTCGGGTGGTTATTTTTGGGCGCGGCTGTAACCGCGGCCTATTTTTGGTACGCGGAGGCCGCTCGCAAAGTCTCTCCCCATTCCGAGTCCGGCGGACGAAGTTGGCCAGCCCTCCCCCCAAGGCTATAGCCCACCAGTTTTTTGGCCATTTTTCCGCTGGGGGGTTTGGGCGCGCCGACCTTCGGGGGGTTATTTTTGTGCGTGGCTGTGCCCATGGCATAATTTTGGCACCCGGAGGCCGCTCGCAAAGTCTCGCCCCATTCCGAGTCCGGCGGACGACGTTGGCCAGCCCCTCCCCCCAAGGCTATAGCCCACCCGTTTTTGTGGCCTTTTTCCGCTGGACGAACTTGGCGCCCCAGCCTCCGGGCTGTTATTTTTGGGTGCGGCTGTGTCCACAGCCTATTTTTGGTACACGGAGGCCGCTCGCAAAGTCTCGACCCATTCCGAGTCCTCTGGAAGAACTTGGCCAGCCCCACACCCAAGGCCATAGCCCACCCTTTGTTGTGGCCTTTTTCCGCTGGATAAACTTGGTGCCCCGGTCTTCGGGCGGTTATTTTTGGGCGTGGCTATGCCCGCAGCCTATTTTTGGAACACGGAGGCCGCTCGTAAAGTCTCGCCCCATTCCGAGTCCGGCGGACGAACCTGGCTAGCCCCAACCCCACGGCTATAGCCCACCCGTTTTTGTGGCCTTTTTCCGCTGGACGAACTTGGCGCCCCGGCCTTCGGGTGGTTATTTTTGTGCGCGGCTGTGCCCGCGGCCTATTTTTGGCATATGGAGGCTGCTCACAAACTCTCGTCCAAATCCGAGTCCGGCGGACGAACTAGGCCATCCCCACCTGCCAAGGCTACAGCCCATCCGTTTTTGTTTTTTTTTTTCCGCTGGACAAACTTGGGGCCCCCGCCTTCGGGCAGTTATTTTTGGGTACAGCTGTGCCCGCAGCCTATTTTTGGTACACAGAGGCCGCTCGTAAAGTCTCGCCCCATTCCGAGTGCGGCGGACGAACTTGGCCAGCCCCACCACCCAAGGCTATAGCGCACCCGTTTTTGTGGCCTTTTTCCGCTGGACGAACTTGGCGGCCTGGCCTTCGGGCGGTTATTTTTCGGCGCGGCTGTGGCCGCGGCCTATTTTTGGCACACGGAGGCCGCTCCTAATATCTCGTCCCATTCCGAGTCCGGCGGACGAACTTGGCCAGCCCCACCCCCCAAGGCTATAGCCCACCCGTTTTTGTGGCCTTTTTCCGCTGGACGAACTTGGCGCCTGCCTTCGTGTGGTTATTTTTCGCATGGCTGTGCCCGCGGCCTATTTTTGGTACACGGAGGCCGCTTGCAAAGTCTCATCCCATTCCGTGTCCGGGGGACGAACTTGGCCAGCCCCAACCCCCAAGGCTATAGCCCACCCATTTTTGTGGCCTTCTTTCGCTGGACGAACTTGGCGTCCCGGCCTTCGGGCCCTTGTTTTGTGGTGCGGCTGTGACCGCAGCCTATTTTTTGCCCACAGAGGCCGCTCGTAAAGTCTTGCCCCATTCCGAGTCCAGCGGACGAACTTTGCCAGCACCACCCCCCAAGGCTATAGCGCACCCGTTTTTGTGGCCTTTTTCCGCTGGACAAACTTGGCGGCCCGGCCTTCGGGCGGTTATTTTTCGGCGCGGCTGTGGCCGCGGCCTATTTTTGGCACACGGAGGCCGCTCCCAATATCTCGTCCCATTCCGAGTCCGGCGGACGAACTTGGCCAGCCCCACCCCCCAAGGCTATAGCCCACCCGTTTTTGTGGCCTTTTTCCGCTGGACGAACTTGGCGCCCCGGCCTTCGGTCCCTTATTTTTGGGTACGGCTGTGCCTGCAGCCTATTTTTGGCACACGGAGGCCATTCGCAAAGTCTTGCCTTATTCCGAGTCCGGCAGACGAACTTGGCCAGCCCCACCCCCCAAGGCTATAGCCCACCCGTTTTTGTGGCCTTTTTCCGCTGGACGAACTTGGCGCCCCGGCCTTCGGGCGGTTATTTTTGGGCGCGGCTGTGCCCGTGGCCTATTTTTGGCACACGGAGGCCGCTCATAAAGTCTAGCCACATTCCGAGTCCGGCGGACGAACTTGGCCAGTCCCACCCCCCAAGGCTATAGCCCACCCGTTTTTGTGGCCTTTTTCCGCTGGACGAACTTGGCAACCCGGCCTTCGGGCAGTTATTTTTTGGTACGGCTGTGCCCACGGCCTATTTTTGGCACATGGAGGCCGCTCGTAAAGTCTCGCCCCATTCCGAGTCTGGCGAACGAACTTGGCCAGCCCCACCCCCCAAGGCTATAGCCCACCCGTTTTTGTGGCGCTTTTTCCGCTGGACGAACTTGGCGCCCGCCTTCGGGTGGTTATTTTTCACATGGCTGTGCCCGCGGTCTATTTTTGGCACACGGAGGCCGCTTGCAAAGTCTCATCCTATTCCGTGTCCGGGGGACGAACTTGGCCAGCCCCACTTTGAGGCTATAGCCCACCCATTTTTGTGGCCTTCTTTCGCTGGACGAACTTGGCGCCCCGGCATTCGGGCCATTGTTTTGGGGTACGGCTGTGCCCGCAGCTTATTTTTGGCCCACGGAGGCCGCTAACAAAGTCTTGCCCCATTCCGAGTCCGGCGGACGAACTTGGCCAGCCCCACCCCACAAGGCTATAGCCCACCCGTTTTTGTGGCCTTTTTCCGCTGGACGAACTTGGCAACCCGGCCTTTGGGCGGTTATTTTTGGGTGCGGCTGTGCCCGCGGCCTATTTTTAGCACACGGAGGCCGCTCGCAAAGTCTCACCCCATTCCGAGTCCGGCGGACGAACTTGGCAGGCCCTACCCACCAAGGCTATAGCCCACTTGTTTTTGTGGCCTTTTTCCGCTGGACGAACTTGGCGACCGCCTTTGGGTGGTTATTTTTGGCATGGCTGTGCCCGCGGCCTATTTTTGGCTCATGGAGGCTGCTTGCAAAGTCTCATCCCCTTCCGTGTCCGGGGGACGAACTTGGCCAGCCCCACCCCCCAAGGGTATAGCCCACCCGTTTTTGTGGCCCTTTTCCGCTGGACGAACTTGGCAACCCGGCCTTCGGGCGGTTATTTTTGGGTTCGCCTGTGTCCGCGGCCTATTTTTGGCACACGGAGGCCGCTCGCAAAGTCTCACCCCATTCCGAGTCTGGCGGACGAACTTGGCCGGCCCTACCCACCGAGGCTATAGCCCACCCGTTTTTGTGGTTTTTTCCTCTGGACGAACTTGGCGCCCCGGTCTTCGGGCGGTTTTTTTTTATTGAGGCTGTGCCTTCGGCCTATTTTTGGCACACGGAGGCCGCTCGCAAAGTCTCACCCCATTCCGAGTCCGGCGGACGAACTTGGGCAGCCCCACCCCCCAAGGCTATAGCGAACCCGTTTTTGTGGCCTTTTCCGGCTGAACGAACTTAGCTCCCCGGCCTTCGGGCGGTTATTGTTGGGTGCGGCTGTGCCCGTGGCCTATTTTTGGCACACGGAGGACGCTAACAAAGTCTCACCCCATTCCGAGTCCAGCGGACGAACTAGGCCAGCCCCACACCCCAAGGTTATAGCTCACCCGTTTTTGTGGCCTTTTTCCGCTGGACGAACTTGGCGCCACGGTCCTCGGCCGGGTTATATTTGGTAAACGGAGGCCGCTCGCAAAGTCTCGCCCCATTCCGAGTCCGGCGGACGAACTTGGCCAGCCCTACCCACCAAGGTCAGAGCCCACACCGTTTTTGTGGCTGCTTTCCATTTGGACGAACTTGGCGCCCGCCTTGGCTGGTTATTTTGGCATGGCTGTGCCTGCGGCCTATTTTTGGCACACGGAGGCCGCTTGCAAAGTCTCATCCCATTCTCGTGTCCTGGGACGAACTTGGCCAGCCCCACCCCCAAGGCTATAGCCCACCCATTTTGTGGCCTTCTTTTCATTGGACGAACTTGGCGCCCCGGCCTTCGGGCCATTGTTTTGGGGTGCGGCTGCGCCCGCAGCCTATTTTTGGCCCACGGAGGCCGCTCGAAAAGTCTTGCCCCATTCCGTGTCCGGCGAACGAACTTGGCAAGCCCCACCCCCCAAGGCTATAGCCCACCCATTTTTGTGGCCTTTTTCCGCTGGGCGAACTTGGCGCCCCGGCCTTCGGCGGTTATTTTTTGGACGCGGCTGGGCCCGCGACCTATTTTTGGCACACGGAGGCCGCTCCCAAAGTCTCCCCCATTCCGAGTTCGGCGGACGAACTTGGCAAGCCCCACCCCCCAGGGCTATAGCCCACCCGTTTTTGTGGCCTTTTTCCGCTGGACGAACTTGGCGCCACGGCCTTCGGGCCCTTATTTTTGGGGGCGGCTGTGCCCGCAGCCTATTTTTGGCACACGGAGGCCGCTCGCAAAGTCTTGCCCCATTCCGAGTCCGGCGGACGAACTTGGCCAGCCCCACCCCCCAAGGCTATAGCCCACCCATTTTTGTGGCCTTTTTCCGCTGGACGAACTTGGCGCCCCGGCCTTCGGGCGGTTATTTTTGGGCGCGGCTGTGTCCGTGTCCTATTTTTGGCAAACGGAGGCCGCTCGCAAAGTCTCACCCCATTCCGAGTCCGGCAGACGAACTTGGCCGGCCCTACCCACCAAGGCTATAGCCCACCCGTTTTTGTGGCCTTTTTCCGCTGGACGAACTTGGCGACCGCCTTCGGGTGGTTATTTTTGGCATAGCTGTGCCCGCGGCCTATTTTTGGCTCACGGAGGCCGCTTGCAAAGTCTCATCCCCTTCCGTGTCCGGGGGACGAACTTGGCCATCCCCACCCCCCAAGGGTCTAGCCCACCCGTTTTTGTGGCCCTTTTCCGCTGGACGAACTTGGCAACCCGGCCTTCGGGCGGTTATTTTTGGGTGCGGCTGTGCCCGCGGCCTATTTTTAGCACACGGAGGCCGCTCGCAATGTCTCACCCCATTCCGAGTCCGGCGGACGAACATGGCCAGCCCCACCCCCCAAGGCTATAGCCCACCCGTTTTTGTGGCCTTTTTCAGCTGGACGAACTTGGCGCCCCGGCCTTGGGGCGGTTATTTTTGGGCACGGCTGTGGCCGAGGACTATTTTTGACACACGGAGACCGCTCCCAAAGTCTCGCCCCATTTCGAGTCCGGCGGACGAACTTGGCCAGCCCCACCCCCCAAGGCTATAGCCCACCCGTTTTTGTGGCCTTTTTCCGCTGGACGAACTTGGCGCCCCGGCCTTCGGGCGGTTATTTTTGGGCGTGTGTGTGCCCGCGGCCTATTTTTGGCGTACAGAGACTGCTCGCAAAGTCTCTTCCCATTCCAAGTCCAGCGGACGAACTTGGCCAGCCCCACCCCCCAAGGCTATAGCCCACCCGTTTTTGTGGCCCTTTTTCCGCTGGACGAACTTGGCGTCTCGGACTTCGGGCGGTTATTTTTAAACGCGGCTGTGCCCGCGGCCTATTTTTGGCACAGGGAGGCCGCTCGCAAAGTCTCGCCCCATTCCGAGTCCGGCGGACGAACATGGCCAGCCCCACCCCCCAAGGCTATAGCCCACCCGTTTTTGTGGCCTTTTTCTGCTGGACAATGTTGGCGCCCCGGCCTTCGGGCCGTTATTTTTGGGCGCGGCTGTGGCCGCGGCCTATTTTTGGCACACGGAGGCTGCTCGCAAAGTTTTATCCCATTCCGAGTCCGACGGACGAAGTTGGCGAGCCCCACCCCCCAAGGCTATAGCCCACCCGTTTTTGTGGCCTTTTTCCGCTAGACGAACTTGGCGCCCTGGCCTTCGGGTGGTTATTTTTGGACGCGGCTGTGCCCACGGCCTATTTTTGGCACATGGAGGCCGCTCGCAAAGTCTCGTCCCATTCCGAGTCCGGCGGACGAACTTGGCCAGCCCCACCCCCCAAGGATATAGCCCACCCGTTTTTGTGGCCTTTTTCCGCTGGACGAACTTGGCGCCCCGGCCTTCGAGCGGTTATTTTTGGGTACGGCTGTGCCGGTGGCATATTGTTTGCACACGGAGGCCGCTCGTAAAGTCTCGCCCCATTCCGAGTCCGGCGGACGAACTTGGCCTGCCCCACCCCCCAAGGCTATAGCCCACCCGTTTTTGCGGCCTTTTTCCGCTGGACCAACTTTGCGACCCGGCCTTCGGGCGTTTATTTTTGGGCGCGGCTGTGCCCGCGGCTTATTTGTGGCACACGGAGGCCGCTCGCAAAGTGTCGCCCCATTCCGAGTCCGGCGGACGAACTTGACCAGCTCCACCCCCCAAGGCTATTGCCCACCCGTTTTTGTGGCCTTTTTCCACTGGACGTACTTGGCGCCCCGGCCTTCAGCGGTTTTTTTTTCGCTACGGCTGTGCCCGCGGCCTATTTATGGCACACGAAGTCCACTCACAAAGTCTCGCCCCATTCCGTGTCCGGCGAACAAACTTGGCAAGCCCCACCCCCCAAGGCTATAGCCCACCCGTTTTTGTGGCCCCTTTCCGCTGGACGAACTTGGCGCCCCGGTCTTCGGGTGGTTATTTTTGGGTACGGCTGTGTCGGTGGCCTATGTTTGGCACACGGAATCCGCTCTTAAAGTCTCGCCCCATTCCGAGTCCGGCGGACGAACTTGGCCAGCCCCACCCCCCAAGGCCATGGCCCCCCCTTTTTTGTGGCCTTTTTCCGCTGGACGAACTAGGCGCCCCGTCCTTCGGGTGGTTATTTTTGGGTGCGGTTGTGCCCGCGGCCTATTTTTGGCACACGGAGGCTGCTCGCAAAGTTTCATCCCATTCCGAGTCCAGCGGACGAACTTGGCCAGCCCCACCCCCCAAGGCTATAGCCCACCCGTTTTTGTGGCCTTTTTCCGCTGGACGAACTTGGCGCCCCGGCCTTCGGGCGGTTATTTTTGGGTCCGGCTGTGCCGGTGGCATATTGTTTGCACACGGAGGCCGCTCGTAAAGTCTCGCCCCATTCCGAGTCCGGCGGACGAACTTGGCCTGCCCCACCCCCCAAAGCTATAGCCCACCCGTTTTTTCGGCCTTTTTCCGCTGGACCAACTTTGCAACCCGGCCTTCGGACGTTTATTTTTGGGTGCGGCTGTGCCCGCGGCTTATTTGTGGCACACGGAGGCCGCTCGCAAAGTGTCGCCCCATTCCGAGTCCGGCGGACGAACTTGACCAGCTCCACCCCCCAAGGCTATTGCCCACCCGTTTTTGTGGCCTTTTTCCGCTGGACGTACTTGGCGCCCCGGCCTTCAGCGGTTTTTTTTGGCCGCGGCTGTGCCCGCGGCTTATTTATGGAACACGAAGGCCGCTCACAAAGTCTCGCCCCATTCCGTGTCCGGCGAACGAACTTGGCAAGCCCCACCCCCCAAGGCTATAGCCCACCCATTTTTGTGGCCTTTTTCCACTGGACGAACTTCGCGCCCCGGCCTTCGGCGGTTATTTTTTGGTGCGGCTGTGCCCACGGCCTATTTTTGGGCACACGGACGCCGCTTCCAAGGTCTCGCCCCGTTCCGAACCCGGCGGACGAACTTGGCCAGCCCCACCGCCCAAGGCTATAGCCCACCCGTTTTTGTGGCCCCTTTCCGCTGGAGGAACTTGGCGCCCCGGTCTTCGGGTGGTTATTTTTGGGTACGGCTGTGCCGGTGTCCTATGTTTGGCACACGGAAGCCGCTCGCAAAGTCTCGCCCCATTCCGAGTCCGGCGGACGAAGTTGGCCAGCCCCACCCCCCAAGGCCATGGCCCCCCCTTTTTTGTGGCCTTTTTCCGCTGGACGAACTTTGCGCCCCGTCCTTCGGGTGGTTATTTTTGGGTACGGCTGTGCCCGCGGCCTATTTTTGGCACACGGAGGCCGCTCGCAAAGTCTCGTCCTATTCCGAGTCCAGCGGACAAACTTGGCCAGCCTACCCCCCAAGGCTATAGCGCACCCGTTTTTGTGGCTTTTTCCCGCTGGACGAACTTGGCGCCCCGGCCTTCGGGCGGTTATTTTTGGACGCAGCTGTGCCCGCCGTCTATTTTTGGCACACGGAGGCCGCTCGTAAAGTCTCATCCCAATCCGAGTCCGGCGGACGAACTTGGCCAGCCCCACCCCCCAAGGCTATAGCCCACCCGTTTTTGTGCCTTTTTCCACGGGACGAACTTGGCGCCCCGGCCTTCGGTGCGTTAGTTTATCGCGTGACTGTGCCCGCGGCCTATTTTTGGCACACAGAGGCCGCTCGCAAAGTCTCGCCCCATTCCGAGTCCGGCGGAGGGACTTGGGCAGCCCCACTCCCCAAGGCTATAGCCCACCCGTTTTTGTGGCCTTTTTCCACTGGACGAACTTGGCGACCCGGACTTCGGGTGGTTATTTTTGGGTACGGCTGTGCCTGCAGCCTATTTTTGGCACAGGGAGGCCGCTCGTAAAGTCTCGTCCCGTTCCGAGTCCGGTGGACAAACTTGGCCAGCACCACCTCCCAAGGCTATAGCCCACCCGTTTTTGTGGCCTTTTTCCGCTGGACGAACTTGGCACCACGGAGTTCGGGTGGCTATTTTTGGTCTCGGCTGTGCCCGTGGCCTATTTTTGACACACAGAGGCCGCTCGCAAAGTCTCGCCCCATTCCGAGTCCGGCGGACGAACTTGGGCAGCCTCACCCCCAAAAGCTATAGCCCACCCGTTTTTGTGGCCATTTTCGACTGGACGAACTTGGCGCCCCGGCCTTCGGGAGGTTATTTTTGGGCACAGATGTGCCCGTGGCCGATTTTTGGCACACAGAGGCCGCTCGCAAAGTCTCGCCCCATTCCGAGTCCGGCGGACGAACTTTGCCAGCCTCACCCCCAAAAGCTATAGCCCACCCGTTTTTGTGGCCATTTTCGACTGGACGAACTTGGCGCCCCGGCCTTCGGGAGGTTATTTTTGGGTGGGGCTGTGACCGGGGCCTATTTTTGGCACACGGAGGCCGCTCGTAAAGTCTCGCCCCAATCCGAGTCCGGCGGACGAAGTTGGCCTACCCCACCACCCAAGGCTATAGCCCACCTGCTTCGGGTAGTTATTTTTGGGCGCAGCTGTGCCCGCGGCCTATTTTTGGCTCATGGAGGCCGCTCGCAATGTCTTGCCCCATTCCGAGTCCGCCGGATGAACTTGGCCAGCCCCACCCCCCAAGGCTATAGCCCACCCGTTTTTGTGGCCTTTTTCCGCTGGACGAACTTGGTGCCCCGGCCTTCGGGCGGTTATTTTTGGGTGCAGCTCTGCCCGCAGTCTAAATTTGGCACATGGAGGACGTTCATAAAGTCTCGTACCATTCCGAGTCGGTCGGACGAACATGGTCAGCCCCACCCACCAAGGCTATAGCCCACCCGTTTTTGTGGCCTTTTTCCGCTGGACGAACTTGGCGCCCCGGCCTTCGGGCAGTTATTTTTGGGCACAGATGTGCCCGTGGCTGATTTTTGGCACACGGAGGCCGCTCGCAATGTCTCGCCCTATTCCGAGTCCGGCGGACGAACTTGGCCAGACCCACCCCCGAAGGCTATAGCCCACCCGTTTTTGTGGCCTTTTTCCGCTGGATGAAATTTGCACCCCGGCCTTCGGGTGGTTATTTTTGGGCGCGGCTTTGCCCGCGGCCTATTTTCGGCACACGGAGGCCGCTCGCAAAGTCTGGCCCCATTCCGAGTCCGGCGGACGAACATCGCCAGCCCCACCCCCCAAGGCTATAGCCCACCCGTTTTTGTGGGCTTTTTCCGCTGGACGAACTTGGCGCCCCGGCCTTCGGGCGGTTATTTTTGGGCGCGGCTGTGCCCGCAGCTTATTTTTGGCACAGGGAGGCCGTTCGCAAAGTCTCAGCCCATTCCGAGTCCGGCGGACGACCTTGGCCAGCCCCACCCCCCAAGGCTATAGCCCACTCGTTTTTGTGGCCTTTTTCCGCTGGACGAACTTGGCGCCCCGGCATTCGGGCGGTTATTTTTGGGGACGGCTGTGTGTGCGACCTATTTTTGGCATACGGAGGCCGCTCGCAAAGTCTCGCCCCATTCCGAGTCCGGCGGACGAACTTGGCCAGCCCCACCCCCCAAGGCTATAGCCCACTCATTTTTGTGGCCTTATTCCGCTGGACGAACTTGGCGCCCCGGCCTTCGGGCGGTTATTTTTGGGCGCGGCTGTGTCCGAAGCCTATTTTCGACACACGGAGGCCGCTCGCAAAGTCTCGCCCCATTCCTAGTCCGGCGGACGAACATCGCCAGCCCCACCCCCCAAGGCTATAGCCCACCCGTTTTTGTGGCCTTTCTCCGCTGGATGAAATTGGCAGCCCGGCCTTCGGGCGGTTATTTTATGGCGTGGCTGTGCCCGCGGCCTATTTTTGGTCCACGGAGGCCGCTCGCAAAGTCTCGTCCCATTCCAAGTCCGGCGGACGAACTTGGCCAGCCCCACCCCCCAAGGCTGTAGCCCACCCGTTTTTGTGGCCTTTTTCCGCTGGACGAACTTGGTGCCCCGGTCTTCGGGTGGTTATTTTTGGGTACGGCTGTGCCGGTGGCCTATGTTTGGCACACGGAAGCCGCTCGCAAAGTCTCGCCCCATTCCGAGTCCGGCGGACGAAGTTGGCCAGCCCCACCCCCCAAGGCTAAAACCACCCGTTTTTGCGGCCTTTTTCCGCTGGACGAACTTGGCGCCCCGGACTTCGGGTGGTTATTTTTTGGGCGCGGCTGTGCCCGCGGCCTATCTTTGGCACACAGAGGCCGCTCGCAAAGTCTCACCCTATTCTGAGTCCGCCGGACGAACTTGGCCAGCCCCCCCCCAAGGCTATAGCCCACCCGTTTTTGTGGCCTTTTTCCGCCGGACGAACTTGGCGCACCGGCCTTCGGGCGGTTATTTTGGGGCGCAGCTGTGCCCGCGGCCGATTTTTGGCGTAAGGAGGCTGCTCGCAAAGTCTCGTCCCATTCCGAGTCCGGCGGACGAACTTGGCCAGCGCCACCCCCCAAGGCTATTGCCCACCCGTTTTTGTGGCCTTTTTCCGCTGGACGAACTTGGCGCCCCGGCCTTCGGGCGGTTATTTTTGGACGCGGCTGTGTCCGCAGCCTATTTTTGGCACACAGAGGCCGCTCGCAAAGTCTCACCCCATTCCGAGTCCGGCGGAGGGACTTGGGCAGCCCAACCCCCCAAGGCTAAAGCCCACCCGTTTTTGTGGCCTTTTTCCGCTGGACGAACATGGCGCCCAGGACTTCGGGTGGTTATTTTTTGGGCGCGGCTGTGCCCGCGGCCTATTTTTGGCACACAGAGGCTGCTCGCAAAGTCTCGCCCCATTCCGAGTCCGGCGGACGAACTTGGCCAGCCCCACCCCCTAAGGCTATAGCCCACCCATTTTTGTGGACTTTTTCCGCTGGACGAACTTGGCGCACCGGCCTTCGGGCAGTTATTTTTGGGCGCGGCTGTGCCAGCGGCCGATTTTTTGCGTACGGAGGCATCTCGCAAAGTCTCGTCCCATTCCGAGTCCGGTGGAAAAACTTGGCCAGCACCACCTCCCAAGGATATAGCCCACCCGTTTTTGTGGCCTTTTTGCGCTGGACGAACTTGGCAGCCCGGCCTTCGGGCAGTTATTTTTGGGCGGGGCTGTGCCCGAGGCCTATTTTTGGCACACGGAGGCCGCTCGCAAAGTCTCGTCCTATTCCGAGTCCAGCTGACAAACTTGGCCAGCCTACCCCCCAAGGCTATAGCGCACCCGTTTTTGTGGCTTTTTTCCGCTGGACGAACTTGGCGCCCCGTCCTTCGGTGCGTTAGTTTATGGCGCGACTGTGCCCGCGGCCTATTTTTGGCACACAGAGGACGCTCGTAAAGTCTCGCCCCATTCCGAGTCCGGCGGAGGGACTTGGGCAGCCCCACTCCCCAAGGCTATAGCCCACCCGTTTTTGTGGCCTTTTTCCGCTGGACGAACTTGGCGACCCGGCTTTCAGGTGGTTATTTTTGGGTGCGGCTGTGCCTGCAGCCTATTTTTGGCACAGGGAGGCCGCTCGCAAAGTCTCGTCCCGTTCCGAATCCGGTGGACAAACTTGGCCAGCACCACCTCCCAAGGCTATAGCCCACCCGTTTTTGTGGCCTTTTTCCACAGGACGAACTTGGCGCCCCGGAGTTCGGGTGGCTATTTTTGGTCGCGGCTGTGCCCGTGGCATATTTTTGACACACAGAGGCCGCTCGCAAAGTCTCGCCCCATTCCGAGTCCGGCGGACGAACTTGGGCAGCCCCACCCCCCGAGGCTATAGCCCACCCGTTTTTGTGGCCTTTTTCCGCTGGACGAACTTGGCGCCCCGGCCTTCGGGCTGTAATTTTTTGGCGCGACTGTGCCCGTGGCCAATTTTTGGCACATGGAAGCCGCTCACAAAGTGTCGTCCCATTCCGAGTCCGGCGGACGAACTTGGCCAGCCCCACCCCCCAAGGGTATAGCCCACCCGTTTTTGTGGCCTTTTTCCGCATGACAAACTTGGCGCCCCGGCCTTCGGGCGGTTATTTTTGGGCCCAGCTGTGCCCGCAGCCTATTTTTGGCACACGGAGGCCGCTCATAAAGTCTCGCGGAATTCCGAGTCCGGCGGATGGACTTGGCCAGCCCCAACCCCCAAGGCTATAGCCCACCAGATTTTGTGGCCTTTTTCCGCTGGACGAACATGGCGCCCCAGCCTTCGGGGGGTCATTTTTGGGCACGGCTGTGTCCGAGACTTATTTGTGGCACACGGAAGCTGTTCGCAAAGTCTCATACGATTCCGAGTCCGGCGGACGAACTTGGCCAGCCCCACCCACCAAGGCGATAGCCCACCCGTTTTTATGGCCTTTTTCCGCTGGACGAATTTGGCGCCCCTGCCTTCAGGCCGTTATTTTTGGGCGCAGCTGTGCCCGCGGCCTATTTGTGGCACACGGAGGCCGCTCGCAAAGTCTCATCCGATTCTTAGTCCGGCGGACGAACTTAGCCAGCCCCACCCCCCAAGGCTATAGCCCACCCGTTTTTGTGGCCTGTTTCCGCTGGACGAACTTGGCGCCCCGCCCTTCGGGCTGTTATTTTTGGGCGCGGCTGTGCCCGCGGCCTATTTTTGGCACACCAAGGCCGCTCGCAAAGTTTCCTCCGATTCCAAGTCCGGCGGAAGAACTTGGCCAGCCCCACCCCCCAAGGCTATAGCCCACCTGTTTTTGTGGCCTTTTCCCGCTGGAGGAACTTGGCGCCCCGGCCTTCGGGCAGTTAGTTTTTGGCGCGGCTGTTCCCGCCGCCTGTTTTTGGCACACGGAGGCCGCTCGCAAAGTCTTGCCCCATTCCGAGTCCGGCGGACGAACTTGGCCAGCCCCACCCCCCAAGGCTATAGCCCACCCGTTTTTGTGGCCTTTTTCCGCGGGACGAACTTGGCGCCCCGGTCTTCGGGTGGTTATTTTTGGACGCGGCTGTGCCCGCGGCCTATTTTTGGCACACGGAGACCCCTCGCAAAGTCTCGGGCCATTGCGAGTGCGGCGGACGAAGTGGGCCAGCCCCACCCCCCAAGGCTATAGCCCACCCGTTTTTGTGGCCTTTTTCCGCTGGACGAACTTGGCGCCCCGGCCTTCAGCGGTTATTTTTGGGCGCGGCTGTGTCCACGGCCTATTTTTGGCACACGGAGGGCCCTCGCAAAGTCTCACGCCATTGCGAGTGCGGCGGACGAAGTTGGCCAGCCCCACCCCCCAAGGCTATAGCCCACCCGTTTTTGTGGCCTATTTCCGCTGGACGAACTTGGCGCCCCGGCCTTCGGGCGGTTATTTTTGGCACACGGAGGCCCCTTGCAAAGTCTCGCTCCATTCCGAGTCCGGCGGACGAAGTCGGCCAGCCCCACCCCCCAAGGCTATAGCCCACCCGTTTTTGTGGCCTTTTTCCGCTGGACGAACTTGGCGCCCTGGCCTTCGGGCGGTTATTTCTGGGCGCGGCTGTGCCCGTGGCCTATTTTTGGCACACGGAGGGCCCTCGTAAAGTTTCGCGCCATTCCGAGTCCGGCGGACGAAGTTGGCCAGCCCCACCCAACAAGGCTATAGCCCACCCGTTTTTGTGGCCTTTTTCCGCGGGACGAACTAGGGGCCCCGGTCTTCGGGTGGTTATTTTTGGACGCGGCTGTGCCCGCGGCCTATTTTTGGCACACGGAGGCCCCTCGCAAAGTCTCGCACCATTGCGAGTGCGGCGGACGAAGTTGGCAAGCCCCACCCTCCAAGGCTATAGCCCCCCCGTTTTTGTGGCCTTTTTCCGCTGGACGAACTTGGCGCCCCGGCCTTCGGGCACTTATTTTTGGGTTCGGCTGTCCCCGCGGCCTATTTTTTTCACACGGAGGGCCCTCGCAAAGGCTCGCGCCATTCCGAGTCCGGCGGACGAAGTTGGCCAGCCCCACCTCCCAAGGCTATAGCCCACCCGTTTTTGTGGCCTTTTTCCGCTGGACGAACTTGGCGCCCCGGCCTTCGAGCTCTTATTTTTGGGCTCGGCTGTTCCCGCGGCCTATTTTTTTCACACGGAGGGCCCTCGCAAAGTCTCGCTCCAGTCCGAGTGCGGCGGACGAAGTGGGCCAGCCCCACCCCCCAAGGCTATAGCCCACCCGTTTTTGTGGCCTTTTTCCGCTGGGCGAACTTGGCGTCCCGGCCTTCGGGTGTGTATTTTTTGGCGCGGCTGTGCCCGCGTCCTATTTTTGGCACACGGAGGGGCCTCGCAAAGTCTCGCGCCATTCCGAGTCCGGCGGACGAAGTTGGCCAGCCCCACCCCCCAAGGCTATAGCCCACCCGTTTTTGTTGCCTTTTTCCGCCGGACGAACTTGGCGCCCCGGCCTTCGGGCGGGTATTTTTGGGCGCGGCTGTGCCCGTGGCCTATTTTTGGCACACCGAGGTGCCTCGTAACGTCTCGCGCCATTCCGAGTCCGACGGACGAAGTTTGCCAGCCCCACCCCCCAAGGCTATAGCCCACCCGTTTTTGTGGCCTTTTACCGCTGGACGAACTTGGCGCCCCGGCCTTCGGGCGGTTATTTTTGGACGCGGCTGTGCCCACGGCCTATTTTTGGCACACGGAAGCACCTCGCAAAGTCTCGCGCCATTCCGAGTCCGGCGGACGAAGTTGGCCAGCCCCACCCCCCAAGGCTATAGCCCACCCATTTTTATGGGCTTTTACCGCTGGACGAACTTGGCGCCCCGGCCTTCGGGTGGGTATTTTTGGGCGCGGCTGTGCCCGTGGCCTATTTTTGGCACACGGAGGCGCCTCGTAACGTCTCGCGCCATTCCGAGTCCGACGGACGAAGTTTGCCAGCCCCACCCCCCAAGGCTATAGCCCACCCGTTTTTGTGGCCTTTTTCCGCTGGACGAACTTGGCGCCCCGGCCTTCAGGCGGGTATTTTTAGGCGCGGCTGTGCCCACAGCCTATTTTTGGCACACGGAGTCGCCCCGTAAAGTCTCCCGCCATTCCGAGTCCGGCGGACGAAGTTGGCCAGCCCCACACCCCAAGGCTATAGCCCACCCGTTTTTGTGGCCTTTTACCGCTGGACGAACTTGGCGCCCCGGCCTTCGGGCGGGTATTTTGGGGTACGGCTGTGCCCGCGGCCTATTTTTGCCACACGGAGGCGCCTCGCAAAGTCTCGCGCCATTCTGAGTCCGGCGGACGAAGTTCTCCGGCCCCACCCCCCAAGGTTATAGCCCACCCGTTTTTGTGGCCTTTTTCCGCTGGACGAACTTGGCGCCCCTGCCTTCGGGCGGGTATTTTTGGGCGCGGCTGTGCCCGTGCCCTATTTTTGGCACACGGAGGCGCCTCGCTAAGTCTCGCGCCATTCTGAGTCTGGCGGATGAAGTAGACCAGCCCCACCCCCCAAGGCTATAGCCCACCCGTTTTTGTGGCCTTTTTCCGCTGGACGAACTTGGCGCCCCGGCCTTCAGGCGGGTATTTTTGGGCGCGGCTGTGCCCACGGCCTATTTTTGGCACACGGAGTCGCCCTGTAAAGTCTCCCGCCATTCCTAGTCCGGCGGACGAAGCTGGCCAGCCCCACCCCCCAAGGCTATAGCCCACCCGTTTTTGTGGCCTTTTACCGCTGGACGAACTTGGCGCCCCGGCCTTCGGGCGGGTATTTTTGGGCGCGGCTGTGCCCGCGGCGTATTTTTGGCACACGGAGTCGCCTCGCAAAGTCTCACGCCATTCCGAGTCCGGCGGACGAAGTTGGCCAGCCCCACCCCCCAAGGCTATAGCCCACCCGTTTTTGTGGCCTTTTTCCGCTGGACGAACTTGGCGCCCCGGCCTTCGGGCGGGTATTTTTGGGCGCGGCTGTGCCCGCGGCCTATTTTTGGCACACGGAGTCGCCCCGTAAAGTCTCGCGCCATTCCGAGTCCGACGGACGAAGTTTGCCAGCCCCACCCCCCAAGGCTATAGCCCACCCGTTTTTGTGGCCTTTTACCGCTGGACGAACTTGGCGCCCCGGCCTTCGGGTGGGTATTTTTGGGCGCGGCTATGCCCGCGGCCTATTTTTGGCACACGGAGGCGCCTCGCAAAGTCTCGCGCCATTCCGGGTCCGGCGGATGAAGTTGGCCAGCCCCACACCCCAAGGCTATAGCCCACCCGTTTTTGTGGCCTTTTTCCGCTGGACGAACTTGGCGCCCAGACCTTCGGGCGGGTACTTTTGGGCGCGGCTGTGCCCGCGGCCTATTTTTGTCACACGGAGGCGCCTCGCAAAGTCTCGCGCCATTCCGAGTCCGGCGTACGAAGTTGGCCAGCCCCACCCCCCAAGGCTATAGCCCACCCGTTTTTGTGGCCTTTTTCCGCTGGACGAACTTGGCGCCCCGACCTTCGGGCGGGTACTCTTTGGCGCGGCTGTGCCCGCGGCCTATTTTTGGCACACGGAGGCACCTCGCAAAGTCTCGCGCCCTTCCGAGTCCGGCGGATGAAGTCGGCCAGCCCCACCCCCCAAGACTATAGCCCACCCGTTTTTGTGGCCTTTTTCCGTAGGACGAACTTGGCGCCCCGGCCTTCGGGCGGGTATTTTTGGGCGCGGCCGTACCCGCGGCCTATTTTTGTCACACGTAGGCGCCTCGCACAGTCTCGCGCCATTCTGAGTCCGGCGTACGAAGTTGGCCAGCCCCACCCCCCAAGGCTATAGCCCACCCGTTTTTGTGGCCTTTTTCCGCTGGACGAACTTGGCGACCCGACCTTCGGGCGGGTACTCTTTGGCGCGGCTGTGCCCGTGGCCTATTTTTGGCACACGGAGGCGCCTCACAAAGTCTCGCGCCATTCCGAGTCCGGCGGACGAAGTTGGCCAGCCCCACCCCCCAAGGCTATAGCCCACCCGTTTTTGTGGCCTTTTTCCGCTGGGCGAACTTGGCGTCCCGGCCTTCGGGTGTGTATTTTTTGGCGCGGCTGTGCCCGCGTCCTATTTTTGGCACACGGAGGGGCCTCGCAAAGTCTCGCGCCATTCCGAGTCCGGCGGACGAAGTTGGCCAGCCCCACCCCCCAAGGCTATAGCCCACCCGTTTTTGTTGCCTTTTTCCGCCGGACGAACTTGGCGCCCCGGCCTTCGGGCGGGTATTTTTGGGCGCGGCTGTGCCCGTGGCCTATTTTTGGCACACCGAGGTGCCTCGTAACGTCTCGCGCCATTCCGAGTCCGACGGACGAAGTTTGCCAGCCCCACCCCCCAAGGCTATAGCCCACCCGTTTTTGTGGCCTTTTACCGCTGGACGAACTTGGCGCCCCGGCCTTCGGGCGGGTATTTTTGGGCGCGGCTGTGCCCGCGGCCTATTTTTGGCACACGGAGGCGCCTCGCAAAGTCTCACGCCATTCCGAGTCCGGCGGACGAAGTTGGCCAGCCCCACACCCCAAGGCTATAGCCCACCCGTTTTTGTGGCCTTTTTCCGCTGGACGAACTTGGCGCCCAGACCTTCGGGCGGGTACTTTTGGGCGCGGCTGTGCCCGCGGCCTATTTTTGTCACACGGAGGCGGCTCGCAAAGTCTCGCGCCATTCCGAGTCCTGCGTACGAAGTTGGCCAGCCCCACCCCCCAAGGCTATAGCCCACCCGTTTTTGTGGCCTTTTTCCGCTGGACGAACTTGGCGCCCCGACCTTCGGGCGGGTACTCTTTGGCGCGGCTGTGCCCGCGGCCTATTTTTGGCACATGGAGGCACCTCGCAAAGTCTCGCGCCCTTCCGAGTCCGGCGGATGAAGTCGGCCAGCCCCACCCCCCAAGACTATAGCCCACCCGTTTTTGTGGCCTTTTTCCGTAGGACGAACTTGGCGCCCCTGCCTTCGGGCGGGTATTTTTGGGCGCGGCCGTACCCGCGGCCTATTTTTGTCACACGTAGGCGCCTCGCACAGTCTCGCGCCATTCCGAGTCCGGCGTACGAAGTTGGCCAGCCCCACCCCCCAAGGCTATAGCCCACCCGTTTTTGTGGCCTTTTTCCGCTGGACGAACTTGGCGCCCCGGCCTTCGGGCGGGTATTTTTGGGCGCGGCTGTGCCCGCGGCCTATTTTTGGCACACGGAGGCGCCTCGTAACGTCTCGCGCCATTCCGAGTCCGACGGACGAAGTTTGCCAGCCCCACCCCCCAAGGCTATAGCCCACCCGTTTTTGTGGCCTTATTCCGCTGGACGAACTTGGCGCCCCGGCCTTCAGGCGGGTATTTTTGGGCGCGGCTGTGCCCACAGCCTATTTTTGGCACACGGAGTCGCCCCGTAAAGTCTCCCGCCATTCCGAGTCCGGCGGACGAAGTTTGCCAGCCCCACCCCCCAAGGCTATAGCCCACCCGTTTTTGTGGCCTTTTACCGCAGGACGAACTTGGCGCCCCGGCCTTCGGGCGGGTATTTTTGGGTACGGCTGTGCCCGCGGCCTATTTTTGCCACACGGAGGCGCCTCACAAAGTCTCGCGCCATTCTGAGTCCGGCGGACGAAGTTCTCCGGCCCCATCCCCCAAGGCTATAGCCCACCCGTTTTTGTGGCCTTTTTCTGCTGGACGAACTTGGCGCCCCTGCCTTCGGGCGGGTATTTTTGGGCGCGGCTGTGCCCGTGCCCTATTTTTGGCACACAGAGGCACCTCGCTAAGTCTCGCGCCATTCTGAGTCTGGCGGACGAAGTAGGCCAGCCCCACCCCCCAAGGCTATAGCCCACCCGTTTTTGTGGCCTTTTACCGCTGGACGAACTTGGCGCCCCGGCCTTCGGGTGGGTATTTTTGGGCGCGGCTATGCCCGCGGCCTATTTTTGGCACACGGAGGCGCCTCGCAAAGTCTCGCGCCATTCCGGGTCCGGCGGACGAAGTTGGCCAGCACCACACCCCAAGGCTATAGCCCACCCGTTTTTGTGGCCTTTTTCCGCTGGACGAACTTGGCGACCAGACCTTCGGGCGGGTACTTTTGGGCGCGGCTGTGCCCGCGGCCTATTTTTGTCACACGGAGGTGCCTCGCGAAGTCTCGCGCCATTCCGAGTCCGGCGTACGAAGTTGGCCAGCCCCACCCCCCAAGGCTATAGCCCACCCGTTTTTGTGGCCTTTTTCCGCTGGACGAACTTGGCGCCCCGACCTTCGGGCGGGTACTCTTTGGCGCGGCTGTGCCCGCGGCCTATTTTTGGCACACGGAAGCACCTCGCAAAGTCTCGCGCCCTTCCGAGTCCGGCGGATGAAGTCGGCCAGCCCCACCCCCCAAGACTATAGCCCACCCGTTTTTGTGGCCTTTTTCCGTAGGACGAACTTGGCGCCCCGGCCTTCGGGCGGGTATTTTTGGGCGCGGCCGTGCCCGTGCCCTATTTTTGGCACACAGAGGCGCCTCGCTAAGTCTCGCGCCATTCTGAGTCTGGCGGACGAAGTAGGCCAGCCCCACCCCCCAAGGCTATAGCCCACCCGTTTTTGTGGCCTTTTACCGCTGGACGAACTTGGCGCCCCGGCCTTCGGGTGGGTATTTTTGGGCGCGGCTATGCCCGCGGCCTATTTTTGGCACACGTAGGCGCCTCGCACAGTCTCGCGCCATTCCGAGTCCGGCGTACGAAGTTGGCCAGCTCCACCCCCCAAGGCTATAGCCCACCCGTTTTTGTGGCCTTTTTCCGCTGGACGAACTTGGCGCCCCGACCTTCGGGCGGGTACTCTTTGGCGCGGCTGTGCCCGTGGCCTATTTTTGGCACACGGAGGCGCCTCGCAAAGTCTCGCGGCATTCCGAGTCCGGCGGACGAAGTTGGCCAGCCCCACCCCCCAAGGCTATAGCCCACCCGTTTTTGTGGCCTTTTTCCGCTGGGCGAACTTGGCGTCCCGGCCTTCGGGTGTGTAATCTTTGGCGCGGCTGTGCCCGCGTCCTATTTTTTGGCACACGGAGGGGCCTCGCAAAGTCTCGCGCCATTCCGAGTCCGGGCGGACGGTGGGCCAGCCCCACCCCCAAGGCTATAGCCCACCCGTTTTGTTGCCTTTTCCGCCGGACGAACTTGGCGCCCCGGCCTTCGGGCGGGTATTTTTGGCCGCGGCTGTGCCCGTGGCCTATTTTTGGCACACCGAGGTGCCTCGTAACGTCTCGCGCCATTCCGAGTCCGACGGACGAAGTTTGCCAGCCCCACCCCCCAAGGCTATAGCCCACCCGTTTTTGTGGCCTTTTTCCGCTGGACGAACTTGGCGCCCCGGCCTTCGGGCGGGTATTTTTGGGCGCGGCTGTGCCCGCGGCCTATTTTTGGCACACGGAGGCGCCTCGTAACGTATCGCGCCATTCCGAGTCCGACGGACGAAGTTTGCCAGCCCCACCCCCCAAGGCTATAGCCCACCCGTTTTTGTGGCCTTGTTCCGCTGGACGAACTTGGCGCCCCGGCCTTCAGGCGGGTATTTTTGGGCGCGGCTGTGCCCACAGCCTATTTTTGGCACACGGAGTCGCCCCGTAAAGTCTCCCGCCATTCCGAGTCCGGCGGACGAAGTTTGCCAGCCCCACCCCCCAAGGCTATAGCCCACCCGTTTTTGTGGCCTTTTACCGCAGGACGAACTTGGCGCCCCGGCCTTCGGGCGGGTATTTTTGGGTACGGCTGTGCCCGCGGCCTATTTTTGCCACACGGAGGCGCCTCACAAAGTCTCGCGCCATTCTGAGTCCGGCGGACGAAGATGGCCAGCCTAACCCCCCAAGGCTATAGCCCACCCGTTTTTGTGGCCTTTTTCCGCACGACGAACTTGGCGCCCTGGCCTTCGGGCAGTTATTTTTGGGCGCGGCTGTGCCTGCGGCCTATTTTTGGCACACGGAGGCCCCTCGCAAAGTCTCGCGCCATTCCGAGTCCGGCGGACGAAGTTTGCCAGCCCCACCCCCCAAGGCTATAGCCCACCCGTTTTTGTGGCCTTTTTCCCCTGGATGAACTTGGCGCCCCTGCCTTTGGGCGGATAATTTT
>JAUJEF010000478.1:0-25767 GCA_030444885.1 Citrus sp. QX-2021 | reverse complement strand
GTGCCAAAACCCCCCAGCGAAAAAATGGCCAAAAAACGGGTGGCAATAGCCTTGGTGGGGGACGCAGGCGAAGTTCGTCCGCCGGACTCGGAATGGGGTGAGACTTTGCGAGGGGCCTTGGGGTACCAAAGATAAGCCGTGGGCAAAGCCGCGCCCAAAAATAAGCCCCCGAAGGTCGTGGTGCCAAATCCCCCCAGCGTGAAAATGGCCAAAAAACGGGTGGGCTATAGCCTTGGTGGGGGGCGCGGGCGAAGTTCGTTTGCCGGACTCGGAATGGGGCGAGACTTTGCGAGGGGCCTCAGGGTGCCAAAAATAAGCCGCGGACAAAACCGCGCCCAAAAATAAGTACCCGAAGGACGTGGTGCCAAAACCCTCCAGCGGAAAAATGGCCAAAAAATGGGTGGGCTATAGCCTTGGTGGGGGGCGCGGGCAAAGTTCGTCCGCCGGACTCGGGATGGGGTGGGACCTTGCGAGGGGCCTCGGGGTGTCAAAATAAACCACGGGCACAGCCGCGCCCAAAAATAAGCGCCCGAAGGTCGTGGTGCCAAAACCCCCCAGCGGAAAAATGGCCAAAAAACGGGTGGGCTATAGCCTTGGTGGGGGGCGTTGGCGAAGTTCGTCCGCTGGACTCGGAATGGGGCGAGACTTTGCGAGGGGCCTCAGGGTGCCAAAAATAAGCCGCGGACAAAACCGCGCCGAAAAATAAGTACCCGAAGGTCGTGGTACCAAAACCCTCCAGCGGAAAAATGGCCAAAAAATGGGTGGGCTATAGCCTTGGTGGGGGGCGCGGGCAAAGTTCGTCCGCCGGACTCGGGATGGGGCGAGACCTTGCGAGGGGCCTCGGGGTGCCAAAATAAACCGTGGTCACAGACACGCCCAAAAATAACCCCCCGAAGGTCGGCGCGCCCAAACCCCCCAGCGGAAAAATGGCCAAAAAACGGGTGGGCTATAGGCTTGGGGGGAGGGGCTGGCCAACTTCGTCCGCCGGACTCGGAATGGGGCGAGACTTTGCAAACGGCCTCCGCGTGCCAAAAATAGGCCGCGGGCACAGACACGCCCAAAAATAACCCCCCGAAGGTCGGCGCGCCCAAACCCCCCAGCGGAAAAATGACCAAAAAACGGGTGGGCTATAGCCTTGGGGGGAAGGGCTGGCCAACTTCGTCCGCCGGACTCGGAATGGGACGAGACTTTGTGAGCGGCCTCCGCGTGCCGAAAATAGGCCACGGGCACAGCAGCGCCCAAAAATAACCCCCCGAAGGTCAGCGCGCCCAAACCCCCCAGCGGAAAAATGGCCAAAAAACGGGTGGGCTATAGCCTTGGGGGGAGGGGCTGGCCCACTTCGTCCTCCGGACTCGGAAAGGGGCGAGACATTGCAAGCGGCCTCCGCGTGACAAAAAGAGGCCACGGGCACTGCCGCGCCCAAAAATAACCCCCCGAAGGTCGGCGCGCCCAAACCCCCCAGCGGAAAAATGGCAAAAAAACGGGTGGGCTATAGCCTTGGGGGGAGGGGCTGGCCAACTTCGTCTGCCGGACTCGGAATGGGGCTAGACTTTGCGAGCGGCCTCCGCGTGCCAAAAATAGGCAGCGGGCACAGCCTCGCCCAAAAATAACCTCCCGAAGGCCGGGGTGCCAAGTTCGTCCAGCGGAAAAATGGCCAAAAAACGGGTGGGCTATAGCCTTGGGGGGAGGGGCTGGCCCACTTCGTCCGCCGGACTCGGAATGGGAGGAGACTTTGCGAGCGGCCTCCGCGTGCCGAAAATAGGCCGCGGGCACAGCAGCGCCCAAAAATAACCCCCCGAAGGTCGGCGCGCCCAAACCCCCCAGCGGAAAAATGGCCAAAACATGGGTGGGTTATACCCTGGGGGTGAGGGGCTGGCCCACTTCGTCCGCCGGACTCGGAATGGGGCGAGACTTTGCGAGCGGCCTCCGCGTGCCAAAAATAGGCCGGGGGCACAGCCGCGCCCAAAAATAGCCCCCCGAAGGTCGGCGCGCCCAAACCCCCCAGCGGAAAAATGGCCAAAAAACGGGTGGGCTATAGCCTTGGGGGGAGGGGCTGGCCAACTTCGTCCGCCGGACTCGGAATGGGGTGAGAATTCGCGAGCGGCCTCCGCGTGCCAAAAATAGGCCGCGGGCACTGCCGCGCCCTAAAATAACCGCCCGAAGGCCGGGGCGCCAAGTTCGTCCAGCGGAAAAATGGCCAAAAAACGGGTGGGCTATAGCCTTGGGGGGAGGGGCTGGCTAACTTCGTCCGCCGGACTCGGAATGGCGAGAGACTTTGCGAGCGGCCTCCGTGTGCCAAAAATAGGGCGCGGGCACAGTCGCGTCCAAAAATAACCCCCCGAAGCTCAGCGCGCCCAAGCCCCCCTGCGGAAAAATGGCCAAAAAACGGGATGGCGATAGCCTTGGGGGGAAGGGCTGGCCAACTTCGTCCGCCGGACTCGGAATGTGGTGAGACTTTGCGAGGGGCCTCGGGGTGCCAAAACTAAGCCGCGGGCAATGCCGCAACAAAAATAAGCGCCCGAAGGTCGTGGTGCCAAAACCCCCCAGCGGAAAAATGGCCAAAAAACGGGTGGGCTATAGCCTTGGTGGGGGGCGCGGGCAAACTTCGTCCGCCGGACTCGGGATGGGGCGAGACCTTGCGAGGGGCCTCGGGGTGCCAAAATAAACCGCGGGCACAGCCGTGCCCAAAAATAAGCGCCCGAAGGTCGTGGTGCCAAAACCCCCCAGCGGAAAAATGGCCAAAAAACGGGTGGGCTATAGCCTTGGTGGGGGGCGTGGGCGAAGTTCGTCCGCTGGACTCGGAATGGGGCGAGACTTTGCGAGGGGCCTCGGGGTACCAAAAATAAGCCGCGGTCAAAGCCGCGCCCAAAAATAAGCGCCCGAAGGTCGTGTTGCCAAACCCCCCAGCGGAAAAATGGCCAAAAAACGGGTGGGCTATAGCCTTGGGGGGAGGGGCTGGCCAACTTCGTCTGCCGGACTCGGAATGGGGCGAGACTTTGCAAACGGCCTCCGCGTGCCAAAAATAGGCCGCGGGCACAGCCACGCCCAAAAATAACCTCCCGAAGGCCGGGGCGCCCAAACCCCCCAGCGGAAAAATGGCCAAAACACGGGTGGGTTATAGCCTTGGGGGGAGGGGCTGGCCAACTTCGTCCGCCGGACTCGGAATGGGGCGAGACTTTGCGAGCCGCCACCGCGCGCCAAAAATAGGCCGCGGGCACAGTCGTACCCAAAAATAACCCCCCGATGGTCGGCGCGCCCAAACCCCCCAGTGGAAAAATGGCCAAAAAACGGGTGGGCTATAGCCTTGGGGGGAGGGGCTGGCCAACTTCGTCCGCCGGACTCGGAATGGGGCGAGACTTTGCGAGCCGCCACCGCGTGCCAAAAATAGGCCGCGGGCACAGTCGTACCCAAAAATAACCCCCCGATGGTCGGCGCGCCCAAACCCCCCAGCGGAAAAATGGCCAAAAAACTGGTGGGCTATAGCCTTGGGGGGAGGGGCTGGCCCACTTCGTCCACCGGACTCGGAATGGGGGGAGACTTTGCGAGCGGCCTCCGCGTGCCAAAAATAGGCCACGGGCACAGCCGCGCCCAAAAATAACCCCCCGAAGGTTGTCGCACCAAAACCCCCCAGCGGAAAAATGGCCAAAAAACGGGTGGGCTATAGCCTTGGGGGGGGGGCTGGCCAACTTCGTCCGCCGGACTCGGAATGGGACGAGACTTTACGAGCGGCCTCCGCATGACAAAAATAGGCCGCGGGCACAGCCGCGCCCAAAAATAACCGCCCGAAGGCCGGGGCGCCAAGTTCGTCCAGCGGAAAAATGGCCAAAAAACGGGTGGGCTATAGTCCTGGGGGGAGGGGCTGGCCAACTTCGTCCGCCGGACTCGGAATGGAGAGAGACTTTGCGAGCGGCCTCCACGTGCCAAAAATAGGCCGTGGGCACAGATGCGTACAAAATAACCCCCCGAAGGTCGGCGCGTCCAAACCCCCCAGCGGAAAAATGGCCAAAAAACGGGTGGGCTATTGCCTTGGGGGGAGGGGCTGGGCCACTTCGTCCGTCGGCCTCGGAATGGGGCGAGACTTTGCGAGCGGCCTCCGCGTGCCAAAAATTAGCCGCGGGGACAGCCGCGCCCAAAAATAACCGCCCGAAGGCCGGGGCGCCAAGTTCGTCCAGCGGAAAAATGGCCAAAAAACGGGTGGGTATAGCCTTGGGGGGAGGGGCAGTCCAACTTCCTCCGCCGGACTCGGAATGGGGCGAGACTTTGCGAGCGGCCTGCGCGTGCCAAAAATAGGCCGCGGGCACAGCCGCGCCCAAAAATAACCCCCCGAAGGTCGGCGCGCCCAAACCCCCCAGCGAAAAAATGGCCAAAAGATGGGTGGGCTATAGCCTTGGGGTGAGGGGTTGGCAAACTTCGTCTGCCGGACTCGGAATGGGGCCAGACTGTTCGAGCGGCCTCCGCGGCCAAAAATAGGCCACGGTCACAGCCGCGCCCGAAAATAACCACCCGAATGTCGGGGCGCCCAAACCCCCCAGCGGAAAAACGGCCAAAAAATGGGTGCGCTATAGCCTTGGGGGGAGGGGCTGGCCAACTTCGTTCGCCGGACTCGGAAGGGGACGAGACTTTGCGAGCGGCCTCCGCGTGCCAAAAATATGCCGCGGGCACAGCCGCGTCCAAAAATAACCCACCGAAGGTTGGCGCGCCCAAACCCGCCAGTGGAAAAATGGCCAAAAAACAGGGTGCGCTATAGCCTTGGGGGGAGGGGCTGGCCAACTTCGTCCGTCGCACTCGGAATGGCGCGAGACTTTGCGAGGGGCCTCCGTGTGCCAAAAATAGGCTGGGGGCACAGCCGCGTCCAGAAATAACCGCCCGAAGGCCGGAGTGCCAAGTTCGTCCAAAGGAAAAAGGCCACAAAAACGGGTGGGCTATAGCCTTGGGGGGTGGGGCTGGCCAACTTCGTCCGCCGGACTCGGAATGGCGCGAGACTTTGCGAACAGCCTCTGCGTGCCAAAAATAGGCCGCGGGCACAGCCGCGCCGAAAAATAACCCACCGAAGGTCGGCGCGCCCAAACCCCCCAGTGGAAAAATGGCCAAAAAACGGGTGCGCTATAGCCTTGGGGGGAGGGGCTGGCCAACTTCGTCCGCCGGACTCGGAATGGGGTGAGACTTTGTGAATGGCCTCCATGTGCCAAAAATAGGCCGCGGGCACAGCCGCACCCAAAAATAACCGCCCGAAGGCCGGGGCACCAGGTTCGTCCAGCGGAAAAAGGCCACAAAAACGGGTGGCCTATAGCCTTGGGGGGTGGGGCTGGCCAACATCGTCCGTCGGACTCGGAATGGCGCGAGACTTTACGAGGGGCCTCCGTGTACCAAAAATAGGCCGCGGGCACAGCCGAGCCCAAAAATAATGGCCCGAAGGCCGTGGTACCAAGTTCGTCCAGCGGAAAAAGGCCACAAAAACGGGTGGGCTATAGCCTTGGGGTGTGGGGCTGGCCAACTTCGTCCGCTGGACTTGGAATGGTGCGAGACTTTGTGAGGGGCCTCCGTGTGCCAAAAATAGGCCGCGGCCACAGCCGCACGAAAAAATAACCGCCCGAAGGCCGGGGCGCCAAGTTCGTCCAGCGGAAAAAGGCCACAAAAACGGGTGGGCTATAGCCTTGGGGGGTGGGGCGGGCCCACTTTGTCCGCCGGACTCGGAATGGCGCGAGACTTTGCGAGGTGCCTCCGTGTGCCAAAAATAGGCCGCGGGCACAGCCGCGCCAAAAAATACCCGCCCGAAGGCCGGGGCACCAAGTTCGTCCAGCGGAAAAAGGCCACAAAAAACGGGTGGGCTATAGCCTTGGGGGATGGGGCTGGTCCACTTCGTCCGCCGGACTCGGAATGGCGCGAGACTTTGCGATGGGCCTCCGTGTGCCAAAAATAGGCCGCGGGCACAGCCGCGCCCAAAAATAATGGAAGGCCGGGCCGCCATGTTCGTCCACCGGTAAAAGGCCACAAAAACGGGTGGGCTATAGCCTTGGGGGGTGGGGCCGGCCTACTTCGTCCGCCGGACTCGGAATGGCGCGAGACTTTGCGAGGCGCCTCCGTGTGCCAAAAATAGGCCCCGGGCACAGCCGCACCCAAAAATACCCGCCCGAAGGCCGGGGCGCCAAGTTCGTCCAGCGGTAAAGGGCCATAAAAACGGGTGGGCTATAGCCTTGGGGGGTGGGGCTGGCCAACTTCATCCGCCGGACTCGGAAAGGCGCGAGAGTTTGTGAGTCACCTCCGTGTGCCAAAAATAGGCCGCGGGCACAGCCGCGCCCAAAAATACCAGCCCGAAGGCCGGGGCGCCAAGTTCGTCCAGCGGAAAAAGGCCACAAAAACGGGTGGGCTATACCCTTGGGGGGTGGGGCTGGCCCACTTCGTCCGCCGGACTCGGAATGGCGCGAGACTTTGGGAGGCGCCTCCTTGTGCCCAAAATAGGCCGCGGGCACATCCGCGCCCTAAATAACCGCCCGAAGGCCGGGGCGCCAAGTTCGTCCAGCGGAAAAAGGCCACAAGAATGGGTGGGCTATAGCCTTGGGGGGTGGGGCCGGCCCACTTCGTCCGCCGGACTCGGAATGGCGCGAGACTTTGCGAGGCACCTCCGTGTGCCAAAAATAGGCCCCGGGCACAGCCGCGCCCAAAAATAACCACCCGAAGGCCGGGGCGCCAAGTTCGTCCACCGGTAAAAGGCCACAAAAACGGGTGGGCTATACCCTTGGGGGGTGGGGCCGGCCTACTTCGTCCGCCGGACTCGGAATGGCGCGAGACTTTGCGAGGCGCCTCCGTGTGCCAAAAATAGGCCCCGGGCACAGCTGCACCCAAAAATACCCGCCCGAAGGCCGGGGCGCCAAGTTCGTCCAGCGGTAAAGGCCTCGGAATGGCGCGAGACTTTGCGAGGCGCCTCCGTGTACCAAAAATAGGCCGCGGGCACAGCCGCGCCCAAAAATAACTGCCTGAAGGCTGGGGCGCCAAGTTCGTCCAGCGGAAAAAGGCCACAAAAACGGGTAGGCTATAACCTTGGGGGGTGGGGCTGGCCCACTTCGTCCGCCGGACTCGGAATGGCCCGAGACTTTGAGAGGCATCTCCGTCTTCCAAAAATAGGCCGCGGGCACAGCCGCGCCCAAAAATAACCGCCCGAAGGCCGGCCCGTCAAGTTCTTCCTGCGGAAAAAGGCCACAAAAACGGGTGGGCTATAGCCTTGGGGGGTGGGGCTGGCCAACTTCGTCCGCCGGACTCGGAATGGCGTGAGTCTTTGCGAGGCGCCTCCGTGTGCCAAAAATAGGCCGCGGGCACAGCCGCGCCAAAAAATAACCGCCCGAAGGCCGGGACGCCAAGTTCGCCCAGCGCAAAAAGGCTACAAAAATGGGTGGGCTATAGCCTTGGGGGGTGGGGCTGGCCGACTTCGTCCGCCGGACTCGGAATGACGCGAGCCATTGCGAGGTAGCTCCGAGTGCCAAAAATAGGCCGCGGGCACAGCCGCGCCCAAAAATAACCGCCCGAAGGCCGGGCCGCCAAGTTCTTCCTGCGGAAAAAGGCCACAAAAACGGGTGGGCTATAGCCTTGGGGGGTGGGGCTGGCCAACTTCGTCCGCCGGACTCGGAACGGCGCGAGATTTTGTAAGGCGCCTCCGAGTGCCAAAAATAGGCCGCGGGCACAGCCACGCCCAAAAATAACCGCCCGAAGACCGGGCCGCCAAGTTCGTCCTGCGGAAAAAGGCCACAAAAACGGGTGGGCTATAGCCTTGGGGGGTGGGGCTGGCCAACTTCGTCCGCCGGACTCGGAATGGCGCGAGACTTTGCGAGCCACCGCCGTGTGCCAAAAATAGGCCGCGGGCACAGCCGCGCTTAAAAACATAACCGCCCGAAGGCCGGGCGCCAAGTTCGTCCAGCGGAAAAGGCCACAAAAACAGGTGGGCTATAGCCTTGGGGGGTGGGGGCGCCAACGTCCTCCCCCCGACGCGGATTGGCGCGAGACTTTGCGAGGCCCCTCCGAGTGCCAAAAATAGGCCGCGGGCACAGCCGCGCCCAAAAATAAATGCCCGAAGGCCAGAGCACCAAGTTCGTCCAGCGGAAAAAGGCCACAAAAACGGGAGGGCTATGGCCTTAGGGGGTGGGGCTGGCCAACTTCGTCCGCCGGACTAGGAATGGCGCGAGACTTTGCGAGGCACCTACCTGTGCCAAAACTAGGCCGCGGGGACAGCCGCGCCCAAAAATAACCGCCCGAAGGCCGGGGCGCCAAGTTCGTCCAGCGGAAAAAGGCCACAAAAACGGGTGGGCTATAGCCTTGGGGGGTGGGGCTGGCCAACGTCGTCCGCCGGACTCGGAATGGCGCGAGACTTTGCGAGGTGCCTCCATGTGCCAAAAATTGGCCGCGGGCACAGCCGCTCCCAAAAATAACCGCCCGAAGACCGGGCCGCCAAGTTCGTCCTGCGGAAAAAGGCCACAAAAACGGGTGGGCTATAGCCTTGGGGGGTGGGGCTGGCCAACTTCGTCCGCCGGACTCGGAATGGCGCGAGACCTTGCGAGCCACCGCCGTGTGCCAAAAATAGGCCGCGGGCACAGCCGCGCCCAAACATAACCGCCCGAAGGCCGGGGCGCCAAGTTCGTCCAGCGGAAAAAGGCCACAAAAACAGGTGGGCTATAGCCTTGGGGGGTGGGGTGGCCATCTTCGTCCGCCGGACTCGGATTGGCGCGAGACTTTGCGAGGCCCCTCCGAGTGCCAAAAATAGGCCGCGGGCACAGCCGCGCCCAAAAATAAATGCCCGAAGGCCAGAGCACCAAGTTCGTCCAGCGGAAAAAGGCCACAAAAACGGGAGGGCTATGGCCTTAGGGGGTGGGGCTGGCCAACTTCGTCCGCCGGACTAGGAATGGCGCGAGACTTTGCGAGGCACCTACGTGTGCCAAAACTAGGCCGCGGGGACAGCCGCTCCCAAAAATAACCGCCCGAAGGCCGGGCGCCAAGTTCGTCCAGCGGAAAAAGGCCACAAAAACGGGTGGGCTATAGCCTTGGGGGGTGGGCTGGCCAACGTCGTCCGCCGGACTCGGAATGGCGCGAGACTTTGCGAGGTGCCTCCATGTGCCAAAAATTGGCCGCGGGCACAGCCGCTCCCAAAAATAACCGCCCGAAGGCCGGGGCGCAAAGTTCGTCCAGCGGAAAAAGCCCACAAAAACGGGTGGGCTATAGCCTTGGGGGTGGGGCAGCGGACTTTGTCCGCCTGACTCGGAATGGCGCGAGACTTTGCGAGGCGCCTCCGTTTGCCAAAAATAGGCCGCAGGCACAGCCGCGCCCAAAAATAACCGGCCGAAGGCCGGGGCGCCAAGTTCGTCTAGCTGAAAAAGGCCACAAAAACGGGTGGGCTATAGCCCTGTGGGGTGGGGCTGGCCCACTTCGTCCGCCGGACTTGGAATGGCGCGAGACTTTGCGAGGCACCTCCGTGCGCCAAGAATAGGCCGTGGGCACCGCCCCGCCCAAAAATAACCCCCCGAAGGCCGGGGCGCCAAGTTCGTCCAGCGGAAAAAGGCCACAAAAACGGGTGGGCTATAGCCTTGGGGGGTGGGGCCGGCCAACTCCGTCCGCCGGACTCGGAATGGCGTGAGACTTTGCGAGGCGCCTCCCTGTGCCTAAATAGGCCGCGGGCACAGCCGTGCCCAAAAATAACCGCCCGAAGGCCGCGCCGCCAAGTTTGTCCAGCGGAAAAAGGCCACAAAAACGGGTGGGCTATAGCCTTGGGGGGTGGGGCTGGCCAACTTCGTCCGCCGGACTCGGAATGGCGCGAGACTTTGCGATGGGCCTCCGTGTGCCAAAAATAGGCCGCGGGCACAGCCGCGCCCAAAAATACCCGCCCGAAGGCCGGGGCGCCATGTTCGTCCACCGGTAAAAGGCCACAAAAACGGGTGGGCTATAGGCTTGGGGGGTGGGGCCGGCCTACTTCGTCCGCCGGACTCGGAATGGCGCGAGACTTTGCGAGGCGCCTCCGTGTGCCAAAAATAGGCCCCGGGCACAGCTGCTCCCAAAAATACCCGCCCGAAGGCCGGGGCGCCAAGTTCGTCCAGCGGTAAAGGCCTCGGAATGGCGCGAGACTTTGCGAGGCGCCTCCGTGTACCAAAAATAGGCCGCGGGCACAGCCGCGCCCAAAAATAACTGCCTGAAGGCTGGGGCGCCAAGTTCGTCCAGCGGAAAAAGGCCACAAAAATGGGTAGGCTATAACCTTGGGGGGTGGGGCTGGCCAACTTCGTCCGCCGGACTCGGAATGGCCCGAGACTTTGAGAGGCATCTCCGTGTTCCAAAAATAGGCCGCGGGCACAGCCGCGCCCAAAAATAACCGCCCGAAGGCCGGCCCGTCAAGTTCTTCCTGCGGAAAAAGGCCACAAAAACGGGTGGGCTATAGCCTTGGGGGGTGGGGCTGGCCAACTTCGTTGCCGGACTCGGAATGGTGTGAGTCTTTGCGAGGTGCCTCCATGTGCCAAAAATAGGCCGCGGGCACAGCCGCGCCAAAAAATAACCGCCCGAAGGCCGGGACGCCAAGTTCGCCCAGCGCAAAAAGGCTACAAAAATGGGTGGGCTATAGCCTTGGGGGGTGGGGCTGGCCGACTTCGTCCGCCGGACTCGGAATGACGCGAGCCATTGCGAGGTAGCTCCGAGTGCCAAAAATAGGCCGCGGGCACAGCCACGCCCAAAAATAACCGCCCAAAGTCCGGGCTGCCAAGTTCGACCTGCGGAAAAAGGCCACAAAAACGGGTGGGCTATAGCCTTGGGGGGTGGGGCTGGCCAACTTCGTCCGCCGGACTGGGAACGGCGCGAGACTTTGCGAGCCACCGCCGTGTGCCAAAAATAGGCCGCGGGCACAGCCGCGCCCAAACATAACCGCCCGAAGGCCGGGGCGCCAAGTTCGTCCAGCGGAAAAAGGCCACAAAAACAGGTGGGCTATAGCCTTGGGGGGTGGGGTGGCCAACTTCGTCCGCCGGACTCGGATTGGCGCGAGACTTTGCGAGGCCCCTCCGAGTGCCAAAAATAGGCCGCGGGCACAGCCGCGCCCAAAAATAAATGCCCGAAGGCCGGAGCACCAAGTTCGTCCAGCGGAAAAAGGCCACAAAAACGGGAGGGCTATGGCCTTAGGGGGTGGGGCTGGCCAACTTCGTCCGCCGGACTAGGAATGGCGCGAGACTTTGCGAGGCACCTACGTGTGCCAAAACTAGGCCGCGGGGACAGCCGCGCCCAAAAATAACCGCCCGAAGGCCGGGGCGCCAAGTTCGTCCAGCGGAAAAAGGCCACAAAAACGGGTGGGCTATAGCCTTGGGGGGTGGGGCTGGCCAACGTCGTCCGCCGGACTCGGAATGGCGCGAGACTTTGCGAGGTGCCTCCATGTGCCAAAAATTGGCCGCGGGCACAGCCGCTCCCAAAAATAACCGCCCGAAGGCCGGGGCGCAAAGTTCGTCCAGCGGAAAAAGCCCACAAAAACGGGTGGGCTATAGCCTTGGGGGGTGGGGCCGGCGGACTTTGTCCGCCAGACTCGGAATGGCGTGAGACTTTGCGAGGCGCCTCCGTTTGCCAAAAATAGGCCGCAGGCACAGCCGCGCCCAAAAATAACCGGCCGAAGGCCGGGGCGCCAAGTTCGTCTAGCTGAAAAAGGCCACAAAAACGGGTGGGCTATAGCCCTGTGGGGTGGGGCTGGCCCACTTCGTCCGCCGGACTTGGAATGGCGCGAGACTTTGCGAGGCACCTCCGTGCGCCAAGAATAGGCCGCGGGCACCGCCCCACCCAAAAATAACCCCCCGAAGGCCGGGGCGCCAAGTTCGTCCAGCGGAAAAAGGCCACAAAAACGGGTGGGCTATAGCCTTCGGGGGTGGGGCCGGCCAACTCCGTCCGCCGGACTCGGAATGGCGTGAGACTTTGCGAGGCGCCTCCCTGTGCCTAAATAGGCCGCGGGCAAACCCGTGCCCAAAAATAACCGCCCGAAGGCCGCGCCGCCAAGTTTGTCCAGCGGAAAAAGGCCACAAAAACGGGTGGGCTATAGCCTTGGGGGGTGGGGCTGGCCAAGTTCGTCCGCCGGACTCGGAATGGCGCGAGACTTTGCGAGGCACCTCCATGCGCCAAAAATAGGCCGCAGGCACCGCCGCGCCCAAAAATAACCCAACGAAGACCGGGCCGCCAAGTTCGTCCTGCGGAAAAAGGCCACAAAAACGGGTGGGCTATAGCCTTGGGGGGTGGGGCTGTCAAACTTCGTCCGCCGGACTCGGAATGGCGCGAGGCTTTGCGAGGTGTCTCCGTGTGCCAAAAATAGGCAGCGGCCACAGCCGCGTCCAAAAATAACCGCCCGAAGGCCGGGACGCCAAGTTCGTCCAGCGGAAAAAGGCCACAAAAACGGGTGGGCTATAGCCTTGGGGGGTTGGGCTGGCCCACTTCGTCCACCGGACTCGGAATGGCGCGAGACTTACCGAGGCACCTCCGTGTGCCAAAAATAGGCCCCGGGCACAGCCGCGCCCAAAAATAACCGCCCGAAGGCCGGGGCGCCAAGTTCGTCCAGCGGAAAAAGGCCACAAAAACGGGTGGGCTATAGCCTTGGGGGGTGGGGCTGGCCAACGTCGTCCGCCGGACTCGGAATGGCGCGAGACTTTGCGAGGTGCCTCCATGTGCCAAAAATAGGCCGCGGGCACAGCCGCTCCCAAAAATAACCGCCCGAAGGCCGGGGCGCAAAGTTCGTCCAGCGGAAAAAGCCCACAAAAACGGGTGGGCTATAGCCTTGGGGGGTGGGGCCGGCGGACTTTGTCCGCCAGACTCGGAATGGCGCGAGACTTTGCGAGGCGCCTCCGTTTGCCAAAAATAGGCCGCAGGCACAGCCGCGCCCAAAAATAACCGGCCGAAAGCCGGGGCGCCAAGTTCGTCCAGCGGAAAAAGGCCACAAAAACGGGTGGGCTATAGCCTTGGGGGGTGGGGCTGGCCAACTTCGTCCGCCGGACTCGGAATGGCGCGAGACTTTGCGAGGTGGCTCCGTGTGCCAAAAATAGGCAGCGGCCACAGCCGCGCCCAAAAATAACCGCCCGAAGGCCGGGACGACAAGTTCGTCCAGCGGAAAAAGGCCACAAAAACGGGTGGGCTATAGCCTTGGGGGGTTGGGCTGGCCCACTTCGTCCACCGGACTCGGAATGGCGCGAGACTTACCGAGGCACCTCAGTGTTCCAAAAATAGGCCCCGGGCACAGCCGCGCCCAAAAATAACCGCCCGAAGGCCGGGGCGCCAAGTTCGTCCAGCGGAAAAAGGCCACAAAAACGGGTGGGCTATAGCCTTGGGGGGTGGGGCCGGCCCACTTCGTCCGCCGGACTCGGAATGGCGCGAGACGTTGCGATGCACCTCCGTGTGCCAAAAATAGTCCGCGGGCACAGCCGCACCCAAAAATAACCGCCCGAAGGCCGGGGCGCAAAGTTCGTCCAGCGGGAAAAGGCCACAAAAACGGGTGGGCTATAGCCTTGGGGGGTGGGGCTGGCCAACTTCGTCCGCCGGACTCGGAATGGCGTGAGTCCTTGCGAGGCGCCTCCGTGTGCCAAAAATAGGCCGCGGGCACAGCCGCGCCCAAAAATGACCGCCCGAAGGCAGGGGCGCCAAGTTCGTCCAACGGAAAAAGGCCACAAAAACGGGTGGGCTATAGCCTTGGGGGGTGGGGCTGGCCAAATTCGTCCGCCGGACTCGGAATGACGCGAGACTTTGTGAGGTAGATCCGAGTGCCAAAAATAGGCCGCGGGCACAGCCGCGCCCAAAAATAACCGCCCGAAGGCCGGGCCGCCAAGTTCTTCCTGCGGAAAAAGGCCACAAAAACGGGTGGGCTATAGCCTTGGGGGGTGGGGCTGGCCAACTTCGTCCACCGGACTCGGAATGGCGTGAGTCTTTGCGAGGCGCCTCCGTGTGCCAAAAATAGGCCGCGGGCACAGCCGCGCCAAAAAATAACCACCCGAAGGCCGGGACGCCATGTTCGCCCAGCGCAAAAAGGCCACAAAAATGGGTGGGCTATAGCCTTGGGGGGTGGGGCTGGCCGACTTCGTCCGCCGGACTCGGAATGACGCGACACGTTGCGAGGTAGCTCCGAGTGCCAAAAATAGGCCGCGGGCACAGCCGCGCCCAAAAATAACTGCCCGATGGCCGGGCCGCCAATTTCTTCCTGCGGAAAAAGGCCACAAAAACGGGTGGGCTATAGCCTTGGGGGGTGGGGATGGCCAACTTCGTCCGCCGGACTCGGAACGGCGCGAGATTTTGTGAGGCGCCTCCGAGTGCAAAAAATAGGCCGCGGGCACAGCCACACCCAAAAATAACCTCCCAAAGTCCGGGCTGCCAAGTTAGACCTGCGGAAAAAGGCCACAAAAACGGGTGGGCTATAGCTTGGGGGGTGGGGCTGGCCCACTTCGTCCGCCGGACTCGGAACGGCGCGAGATTTTGCGAGGTGCCTCCGAGTGCCAAAAATAGGCTGTGGGCACAGCCGCGCCCAAAAATAACCGCCCGATGACCGGGCCGCCAAGTTCGTCCTGCGGAAAAAGGCCACAAAAACGGGTGGGCTATAGCCTTGGGGGGTGGGGCTGGCCAACTTCGTCTTCCGGACTCGGAATGGCGCGAGACTTTGCGAGCCACCGCCGTGTGCCAAAAATAGGCCGCGGGCACAGCCGCACCCAAACATAACCGCCCGAAGGCTGGGGCGCCAAGTTCGTCCAGCGGAAAAAGGCCACAAAAACAGGTGGGCTATAGCCTTGGGGGGTGGGGTGGCCAACTTCGTCCGCCGGACTCAGATTGGCGCGAGACTTTGCGAGGCCCCTCCGAGTGCCAAAAATAGGCCGCGGGCACAGCCGCGCCCAAAAATAAATGCCCGAATGCCGGAGCACCAAGTTCGTCCAGCGGAAAAAGGCCACAAAAACGGGAGGGCTATGGCCTTAGGGGGTGGGGCTGGCCAACTTCGTCCGCCGGACTAGGAATGGCGCGAGACTTTGCGAGGCACCTACGTGTGCAAAAACTAGGCCGCGGGGACAGCCGCGCCCAAATATAACCGCCCGAAGGCCGGGGCGCCAAGTTCGTCCAGCGGAAAAAGGCCACAAAAACGGGTGGGCTATAGCCTTGGGGGGTGGGGCTGCCCAACTTCGTCCGCCGGACTCGGAATGGCGCGAGACTTTGCGAGGTGCCTCCGTGTTCCAAAAATAGGCCGCGGCCACAGCCGCGCCCAAAAATAACCGCCCGAAGGCCGGGGCGCCAAGTTCGTCCAGCGGAAAAAGTCCACAAAAACGGGTGGGCTATAGCCTTGGGGGGTGGGGCCGGCCTACTTCGTCCGCCGGACTCGGAATGGCGCGAGACTTTGCGAGGCACCTCCGTGTACCAAAACTAGGCAGCGGACACAGCCGCGCCCAAAAATACCCGCCCGAATGCCGGGGCACCATGTTCTTCCAGCGGTAAAAGGCCACAAAAACGGGTGGGCTATAGCCTTGGGGGGTGGGGCTGGCCCACTTCGTCCGCCAGACTCGGAATGGCGCGAGACTTTGCGAGGCGACTCCATGTGCCAAAAATAGGCCGTGGACTCAGCCGCACCCAAAACTACCCGCCCGAAGGCCGGGTCACCAAGTTCGTCCAGCGGTAAATGGCCACAAAAACCGGTGGGCTATAGCCTTGGGGGGTGGGGCTGGCCAACTTTGTCCGCCGGACTCGGAATGGCGCGAGACTTTGCGAGGCACCTCCGTGTGCCAAAAATAGGCCGCGGGCACAGCCCTCCCCAAAAATACCCGCCGGAAGGCGGGGGCGCCAAGTTCAAATCCAGCGGTAAATGGCCACAAAAACGGGTGGGCTATAGCGTTGGGGGGTGGGGCTGGCCGACTTCGTCCGCCGGACTCGGAATGGCGCGAGACTTTGCGAGGTGCCTCCGTGTGCCAAAAATAAGCCGCGGGCACAGCCCTGCCCAAAAATACCCGCCCGAAGGCCGGGGCGCCAACTTTGTCCAGCGGAAAGAGGCCACAAAAACGGATGGGCTATAGCCTTGGGGGGTGAGGCTGGCCAACTTAGTCCGCTGAACTCGGAATGGCGCGAGACTTTGCGAGGCGCCTCCGTGTGCCGAAAATAGGCCGCGGGCACAGCCGCGCCCAAAAATACCCGCCCGAAGGCCGGGGCACCAAGTTCGTCCAGCGGAAAAAGGCCACAAAAAACGGGTGGGCTATAGCCTTGGGGGGTGGGGCTGGCCCACTTCGTCCGCCGGACTCGAAATAGCGCGAGACTTTGCGAGGCGCCTCCGTGTGCCAAAAATAGGCCACGGTCACAGCCGCGCCCAAAAATACCCGCCCAAAGGCCAGGGCGCCTAGTTCCTCCAGCGGTAAAAGGCCACAAAAACAGGTGGGCGATAGCCTTGGGGGGTGGGGTTGGCCAACTTCTTCCGCCGGACTCGGAATGGCGCGAGAATTTTCGAGGCACCTCCGTGTGCCAAAAATAGGCCGCGGGCACAGCCGCACCCAAAAATACCCGCCCAAAGGCCGGGGCGCCAAGTTCGTCCAGCGGTAAAAGGCCACAAAAACGGGTGGGCTATAGCCTTGGGGGTTGGGCTGGCCCACTTCGTCCACCGGACTCGGAATGGCGCGAGACTTACCGAGGCACCTCCGTGTGCAAAAAATAGGCCCCGGGCACAGCCGCGCCCAAAAATAACCGCCCGAAGGCCGGGGCGCCAAGTTCGTCCAGCGGAAAAAGGCCACAAAAACGGGTGGGCTATAGCCTTGGGGGGTGGGGCCGGCCCACTTCGTCCGCCGGACTCAGAATGGCGCGAGACGTTGCGATGCACCTCCGTGTGCCAAAAATAGTCCGCGGGCACAGCCACACCCAAAAATAACCGCCCGAAGGCCGGGGCGCAAAGTTCGTCCAGCGGGAAAAGGCCACAAAAACGGGTGGGCTATAGCCTTGGGGGGTGGGGCTGGCCAACTTCGTCCGCCGGACTCGGAATGGCGTGAGTCTTTGCGAGGCACCTCCGTGTGCCAAAAATAGGCCGCGGGCACTGCCGCTCCCAAAAATAACCGCCCAAAGGTCGGGGCGCCAAGTTCGTCCAGCGGAAAAAGGCCACAAAAACGGGTGGGCTATAGCCTTGGGGGGTGGGGCTGGCCAAATTCGTCCGCCGGACTCGGAATGACGCGAGACTTTGTGAGGTAGATCCGAGTGCCAAAAATAGGCCGCGGGCACAGCCGCGCCCAAAAATAACCTCCCGAAGGCCGGGCCGCCAAGTTCTTCCTGCGGAAAAAGGCCACAAAAACGGGTGGGCTATAGCCTTGGGGGTGGGGCTGGCCAACTTCGTCCGCCGGACTCGGAATGGCGCGAGACTTTGCGAGCCACCGCCGTGTGCCAAAAATAGGCCGCGGGCACAGCCGCGCCCAAACATAACCGCCCGAAGGCCGGGGCGCCAAGTTCGTCCAGCGGAAAAAGGCCACAAAAACAGGTGGGCTATAGCCTTGGGGGGTGGGGTGGACAACTTCGTCCGCCGGACTCGGATTGGCGCGAGACTTTGCGAGGCCCCTCCGAGTGCCAAAAATAGGCCGCGGGCACAGCCGCGTCCAAAAATAAATGCCCGAAGGCCGGATCACCAAGTTCGTCCAGCGGAAAAAGGCCACAAAAACGGGAGGGCTATGGCCTTAGGGGGTGGGGCTGGCCCACTTCGTCCGCCGGACTCGGAATGGTGCGAGACTTTGCGAGGCACCTACGTGTGCCAAAACTAGGCCGCGGGGACAGCCGCGCCCAAAAATAACCACCCGAAGGCCGGGGCGCCAAGTTCGTCCAGCGGAAAAAGGCCACAAAAACGGGTGGGCTATAGCCTTGGGGGGTGGGGCTGCCCAACTTCGTCCGCCGGACTCGGAATGGCGCGAGACTATGCGAGGCACCTCCATGTTCCAAAAATAGGCCGCGGCCACAGCCGCGCCCAAAAATAACCGCCCGAAGGCCGGGGCGCCAAGTTCGTCCAGCGGAAAAAGGCCACAAAAACGGGTGGGCTGTAGCCTTGGGGTGTGGGGCGGGCCCACTTCATCCGCTGGACTCGGAATGGCGCGAGACATTGCGAGGGGCCTCCATGAGCCAAAAATAGGCCACGGGCAAAGCCGCGCCCAAAACTAACTGCCCGAAGGCCGGGGCGCCAAGTTCGTCCAGCGGAAAAAGGCCACAAAAACGGGTGGGCTATAGCCTTCGGGGGTGGGGCTGGCCCACTTCGTCCGCCGGACTCGGAATGGCGCGAGACCATGCGAGGGGCCTCCGTGTGCCAAAAAAAGGCCGAGGGCTCAGACGCGCCCAAAACTAACAACCCGAAGGCCGGGGCGCCAAGTTCGTCCAGCGGAAAAAGGCCACAAAAACGGGTGGGCTATAGCCTTGGGGGGTGGGCCTGGCCGACTTCGTCCGCCGGACTCGGAATGGCGCGAGTCTTTGCGAGGTGCCTCCGAGTGCCAAAAATAGGCCGTGGGCGCAGCCGCGCCCAAAACTAACCCCCCGAAGCCCGGGCCGCCAAGTTCGTCCTGCGGAAAAAGGCCACAAAAACGGGTGGGCTATAGCCTTGGGGGGTGGGGCTGGCCCACTTCGTCCGCCGGACTCGGAATGGCGCGAGACCATGCGAGGGGCCTCCGTGTGCCAAAAAAAGGCCGAGGGCTCAGACGCGCCCAAAACTAACAACCTGAAGGCCGGGGCGCCAAGTTCGTCCAGCGGAAAAAGGCCACAAAAACAGGTGGGCTATAGCCTTGGGGGGTGGGGTGGACAACTTCGTCCGCCGGACTCGGATTGGCGCGAGACTTTGCGAGGCCCCTCCGAGTGCCAAAAATAGGCCGCGGGCACAGCCGCGTCCAAAAATAAATGCCCGAAGGCCGGAGCACCAAGTTCGTCCAGCGGAAAAAGGCCACAAAAACGGGAGGGCTATGGCCTTAGGGGGTGGGGCTGGCCCACTTCGTCCGCCGGACTCGGAATGGTGCGAGACTTTGCGAGGCACCTACGTGTGCCAAAAATAGGCCACGGTCACAGCCGCGCCCAAAAGTACCCGCCCAAAGGCCAGGGCGCCTAGTTCCTCCAGCGGTAAAAGGCCACAAAAACAGGTGGGCGATAGCCTTGGGGGGTGGGGTTGGCCAACTTCTTCCGCCGGACTCGGAATGGCGCGAGAATTTTCGAGGCACCTCCGTGTGCCAAAAATAGGCCGCGGGCACAGCCGCACCCAAAAATACCCGCCCAAAGGCCGGGGCGCCAAGTTCGTCCAGCGGTAAAAGGCCACAAAAACGGGTGGGCTATAGCCTTGGGGGTTGGGCTGGCCCACTTCGTCCACCGGACTCGGAATGGCGCGAGACTTACCGAGGCACCTCCGTGTGCAAAAAATAGGCCCCGGGCACAGCCGCGCCCAAAAATAACCGCCCGAAGGCCGGGGCGCCAAGTTCGTCCAGCGGAAAAAGGCCACAAAAACGGGTGGGCTATAGCCTTTGGTGTGGGGCCGGCCCACTTCGTCCGCCGGACTCAGAATGGCGCGAGACGTTGCGATGCACCTCCGTGTGCCAAAAATAGTCCGCGGGCACAGCCGCACCCAAAAATAACCGCCCGAAGGCCGGGGCGCAAAGTTCGTCCAGCGGGAAAAGGCCACAAAAACGGGTGGGCTATAGCCTTGGGGGGTGGGGCTGGCCAACTTCGTCCGCCGGACTCGGAATGGCGTGAGTCTTTGCGAGGCACCTCCGTGTGCCAAAAATAGGCCGCGGGCACTGCCGCTTCCAAAAATAACCGCCCAAAGGTCGGGGCGCCAAGTTCGTCCAGCGGAAAAAGGCCACAAAAACGGGTGGGCTATAGCCTTGGGGGGTGGGGCTGGCCAAATTCGTCCGCCGGACTCGGAATGACGCGAGACTTTGTGAGGTAGATCCGAGTGCCAAAAATAGGCCGCGGGCACAGCCGCGCCCAAAAATAACCTCCCGAAGGCCGGGCCGCCAAGTTCTTCCTGCGGAAAAAGGCCACAAAAACGGGTGGGCTATAGCCTTGGGGGTGGGGCTGGCCAACTTCGTCCGCCGGACTCGGAACGGCGTGAGTCTTTGCGAGGCGCCTCCGTGTGCCAAAAATCGGCCGCGGGCACAGCCGCGCCAAAAAATAACCGCCCGAAGGCCGGGACGCCAAGTTCGCCCAGTGGAAAAAGGCCACAAAAATGGGTGGGCTATAGCCTTGGGGGGTGGGGCTGGCCGACTTCGTCCGCCGGACTCGGAATGACGCGAGACATTGTGAGGTAGCTCCGAGTGCCAAAAATAGGCCACGGGCACAGCCGCGCCCAAAAATAACCGCCCGAAGGCCGGGCCGCCAAGTTCTTCCTACGGAAAAAGGCCACAAAAACGGGTGGGCTATAGCCTTGGGGGGTGGGGCTGGCCAACTTCGTCCGCCGGACTCGGAACGGCGCGAGATTTTGTGAGGCGCCTCCGAGTACCAAAAATAGGCCGCGGGCACAGCCGCGCCCAAAAATAACCGCCCAAAGTCCGGGCTGCCAAGTTCGACCTGCGGAAAAAGGCCACAAAAACGGGTGGGCTATAGCTTGGGGGTTGGGGCTGGCCCACTTCGTCCGCGGACTCTCGGGCAGCGCGAGATTTTGCGAGGTGCCTCCGAGTGCCAAAAATAGGCCGTGGGCGCAGCCGCGCCCAAAAATAACCGCCCGAAGACCGGGCCGCCAAGTTCGTCCTGCGGAAAAAGGCCACAAAAACGGGTGGGCTATAGCCTTGGGGGGTGGGGCTGGCCAAATTCGTCCGCCGGACTCGGAATGACGCGAGACTTTGTGAGGTAGATCCGAGTGCCAAAAATAGGCCGCGGGCACAGCCGCGCCCAAAAATAACGGCCCGAAGGCCGGGCCGCCAAGTTCTTCCTACGGAAAAAGGCCACAAAAACGGGTGGGCTATAGCCTTGGGAAGTGGGGCTGGCCAACCGTCCGCGGACTCGGAACGGCGTGAGTCTTTGCGAGGCGCCTCCGTGTGCCAAAAAATCGCCGCGGGCACAGCCGCAAAAAAAATAACCGCCCAAAGGTCGGGACGCCAAGTTCGCCCAGTGGAAAAAGGCCACAAAAATGGGTGGGCTATAGCCTTGGGGGGTGGGGCTGGCCGACTTCGTCCGCCGGACTCGGAATGACGCGAGACATTGTGAGGTAGCTCCGAGTGCCAAAAATAGGCCACGGGCACAGCCGCGCCCAAAAATAACCGCCCGAAGGCCGGGCCGCCAAGTTCTTCCTACGGAAAAAGGCCACAAAAACGGGTGGGCTATAGCCTTGGGGGGTGGGGCTGGCCAACTTCGTCCGCCGGACTCGGAACGGCGCGAGATTTTGTGAGGCGCCTCCGAGTGCCAAAAATAGGCCGCGGGCACAGCCGCACCCAAAAATAACCGCCCAAAGTCCGGGCTGCCAAGTTCGACCTGCGGAAAAAGGCCACAAAAACGGGTGGGCTATAGCTTGGGGGTTGGGGCTGGCCCACTTCGTCCGCCGGACTCGGAACGGCGCGAGATTTTGCGAGGTGCCTCCGAGTGCCAAAAATAGGCCGTGGGCGCAGCCGCGCCCAAAAATAACCGCCCGAAGACCGGGCCGCCAAGTTCGTCCTGCGGAAAAAGGCCACAAAAACGGGTGGGCTATAGCCTTGGGGGGTGGGGCTGGCCAACTTCGTCCGCCGGACTCGGAATGGCGCGAGACTTTGCGAGCCACCGCCGTGTGCCAAAAATAGGCCGCGGGCACAGCCGCGCCCAAACATAACCGCCCGAAGGCCGGGGCGCCAAGTTCGTCCCAGCGGAAAAGGCCACAAGCAGGTGGGCTATAGCCTTGGGGGTGGGGTGGACAACTTCGTCCGCGGACTCGGATTGGCGCGAGACTTTGCGAGTCTCCTCCGAGTGCCAAAAATAGGCCGCGGCCACAGCCGCGCCCAAAATAAATGCCCGAAGGCCGGAGCACCAAGTTCGTCCAGCGGAAAAAGGCCACAAAAACGGGAGGGCTATGGCCTTAGGGGTGGGGCTGGCCCACTTCGTCCGCCGGACTCGGAATGGTGCGAGACTTTGCGAGGCACCTCGTGTGCAAAACTAGGCCGCGGGGACAGCCGCGCCCAAAAATAACCGCCCGAAGGCGGGCGCCAAGTTCGTCCAGCTGAAAAAGTCCCCATACGCGGGTGGCCTATTGCGCTGGGGGGTGGCTGCCCAACTTCGTCCGCCGGACTCGGAATGGCGCGAGACTATGCGAGGCACCTCCATGTTCCAAAAATAGGCCGCGGCCACAGCCGCGCCCAAAAATAACCGCCCGAAGGCCGGGGCGCCAAGTTCGTCCAGCGGAAAAAGGCCACAAAAACGGGTGGGCTGTAGCCTTGGGGTGTGGGGCGGGCCCACTTCATCCGCTGGACTCGGAATGGCGCGAGACATTGCGAGGGGCCTCCGTGAGCCAAAAATAGGCCACGGGCAAAGCCGCGCCCAAAACTAACTGCCCGAAGGCCGGGGCGCCAAGTTCGTCCAGCGGAAAAAGGCCACAAAAACGGGTGGGCTATAGCCTTCGGGGGTGGGGCTGGCCCACTTCGTCCGCCGGACTCGGAATGGCGCGAGACCATGCGAGGGGCCTCCGTGTGCCAAAAAAAGGCCGAGGGCTCGGACGCGCCCAAAACTAACAACCCGAAGGCCGGGGCGCCAAGTTCATCCAGCGGAAAAAGGCCACAAAAACGGGTGGGCTATAGCCTTGGGGGGTGGGCCTGGCCGACTTCGTCCGCCGGACTCGGAATGGCGCGAGTCTTTGCGAGGTGCCTCCGAGTGCCAAAAATAGGCCGTGGGCGCAGCCGCGCCCAAAAATAACCGCCCGAAGACCGGGCCGCCAAGTTCGTCCTGCGGAAAAAGGCCACAAAAACGGGTGGGCTATAGCCTTGGGGGGTGGGGCTGGCCCACTTCGTCCGCCGGACTCGGAATGGCGCGAGACCATGCGAGGGGCCTCCGTGTGCCAAAAAAAGGCCGAGGGCTCAGACGCGCCCAAAACTAACAACCTGAAGGCCGGGGCGCCAAGTTCGTCCAGCGGAAAAAGGCCACAAAAACAGGTGGGCTATAGCCTTGGGGGGTGGGGTGGACAACTTCGTCCGCCGGACTCGGATTGGCGCGAGACTTTGCGAGGCTCCTCCGAGTGCCAAAAATAGGCCGCGGCCACAGCCGCGTCCAAAAATAAATGCCCGAAGGCCGGAGCACCAAGTTCGTCCAGCGGAAAAAGGCCACAAAAACGGGAGGGCTATGGCCTTAGGGGGTGGGGCTGGCCCACTTCGTCCGCCGGACTCGGAATGGTGCGAGACTTTGCGAGGCACCTCCTTGTGCCAAAAATAGGCCGCGGGCGAGCGAGGCGCCTATGTGTGCCAAAAATAGGCCGCGGGCACAGCCGCACCCAAAAATAACCGCTCGAAGGCCGGGGCGCCAATTTCGTCCTTCGGAAAAAGGCCACAAAAACGGTGGGCTATAGTCTGGGCGGGTGGGGCTGGCCAACTTCGTCCGCCGGACTTGGAATGGCGCGAGACTTTGCGAGGCACCTCCTTGTGCCAAAAATAGGCCGCGGGCGAGCGAGGCGCCTATGTGTGCCAAAAATAGGCCGCGGGCACAGCCGTACCCAAAAATAACCGCTCGAAGGCCGGGGCGCCAATTTCGACCAGCGGAAAAAGGCCACAAAAACGGTGGGCTATAGCCTGGGCGGCTGGGGCTGGCCAACTTCGTCCGCAGGACTCGGAATGGCGCGAGACTTTGCGAGGCACCTCCGTGTGCCAAAAATAGGTCGCGGGCACAGCCGTGCCCAAAAATACCCGCCCGAAGGCCGGGGCGCCAAGTTCGTCCAGCAGAAAAAGGCCACAAAAACGGGTGGGCTATAGCCTTGGGGGGTGGGGCTGGCCAACTTCGTCCGCCGGACTCGGAATGGCGCGAGACTTTGCGAGGCACCTCCGTGCGCCAAAAATAAGCAGCGAGCACAGCCGTCCCCAAAAATACCCGCCCGAAGGCCGGGGCGCCAAGTTCGTCGAGCGGAAAAAGACCAGGAAAACGGGTGGGCTATAGCCTTGGGGGGTGGGGCTGGCCAACTTCGTCCGCCGGACTCGGAATGGCGTGAGACTTTGCGAGGGCCCTCCTTGTGCCAAAAATAGGCCGCGGGAACAGCCGCCCGAAGGCCGGGGCGCCAAATTCGTCCAGCGGAAAAAGGCCACAAAAACGGGTGGGCTATAGCCTTGGGGAGTGGGGCTGGCCGACTTCGTCCGCCGGACTCGGAATGGCACGAGACTTTGCGAGGGGTCTCCGTGTGCCAAAAATAGGCCGCGGGCACAGCCGTCCCCAAAAATAACTGTCCGAAGGCCGGGGCGCCAAGTTCGTCCAGCGGAAAAAGGCCATAAAAACGGGTGGGCTATAGCCTTGGGGGGTGGGGCTGGCCAACTTTGTCCGCCGGACTCGGAATGGCGCGAGACTTTACGAGGGGCCTCCGTGTGCCAAAAATAGGCCGTGGACACAGCCGCCCAAAAATAACCGCCCGAAGGCCGGGGCGCCAAGTTCGTCCAGCGGAAAAAGGCCACAAAAACGGGTGGGCTATAGCCTTGGGGGGTGGGGCTGGCCAACTTCGTCCGCCGGACTCGGAATGGCACGAGACTTTGCGAGGGGCCTCCGTGTGCCAAAAATAGACCGCGGGCACAGACGCCCCCAAAAATAAACGCCCGAAGGCCGGGTCGCCAAGTTCGTCGAGCGGAAAAAGACCAGGAAAACGGGTGGGCTATAGCCTTGGGGGGTGGGGCTGGCCAACTTCGTCCGCCGGACTCGGAATGGCGTGAGACTTTGCGAGGGCCCTCCTTGTGCCAAAAATAGGCCGCGGGAACAGCCACCCAAAAATAACCGCCCGAAGGCCGGGGCGCCAAATTCGTCCAGCGGAAAAAGGCCACAAAAACGGGTGGGCTATAGCCTTGGGGGGTGGGGCTGGCCAACTTCGTCCGCCGGACTCGGAATGGCGCGAGACTTTGCGAGGCACCTCCGTGTGCAAAAAATAGGCTGCGGGCACAGCCGCACGCAAAAATACCCGCCCGAAGCCCGGGGCGCCAAGTTCGTCCAGCGGTAAAAGGCCACAAAAACGGGTGGGCTATAGCCTTGGGGGGTGGGGCTGGCCAACTTCGTCCGCCGGACTCGGAATGGCGCGAGACTTTGCGATGGGAGTCCGTGTGACAAAAATAGACCGCGGGCACAGCCGCGCCCAAAAATATTCGCCCAAAGGCCGGGGCGCCAAGTTCGTCCTGCGGAAAAAGGCCACAAAAACGGGTGGGCTATAGCCTTGGGGGGTGGGGCTGGCCCACTTCGTCCGCCGGACTCGGAATGGCACGAGACTTTGCGAGGGGACTACGTGTGCCAAAAATAGGCCGCGGGCACAGCCGCGCCCAAAAATAAACGTCCGAAGGCCGGGCGCAAGTCTCGTCCAGCGGAAAAGGCCACAGCAAAACGGTGGGCTATAGCCTCGGGGGGGGGGGCTGGCCAACCTCGTCCGCCGGCCTCGGAATGGCTCGAGACTTTGCGAGGGGCCTCCGTGTAGCAAAAATAGGCCGTGGGCACAGCCGCGCCCAAAAATGACCGTCCAAAGGCCGGTTGTACAAGTTGGCTCCAGCGGAAAAGGCCACAAAACGGGTGGGCTATAGCCTTGGAGGGTGGGGCTGGACAACCTCTTCCGCCGGACTGGCAATGGCGCGAGACTTTGCGAGGGGCCTCCGTATGATAAAATAGGCCGCGGGCACAGCCGCGCCTTCAAAAATATCCGCCCAAAGGCCG
>JAUJEF010000477.1:0-30233 GCA_030444885.1 Citrus sp. QX-2021 | reverse complement strand
TGGGCTATGTCCTTGGTGGGGGGCGCGGGCGAAGTTCGTCCGCCGGACTCCGAATGGGGCGAGACTTTGCGAGGGGCCTCGGGGTACCAAATATAAGCCGGGGCAAACCCGTGCCCAAAAATAAACCCCCGAAGGTCGTGGTACAGAAACCCCCCAGCGGAAAAATGGCCAAAAAACGGGTGGGCTATAGCCTTGGTGGGGGGCGCGGCCGAAGTTCGTCCGCCGGACTCGGAATGGGGCGAGACTTTGCGAGGGGCCTCGGGGTGCCAAAAATAAGCCGCGGGCAAAGCCGCACCCAAAAATAAGCGCCCGAAGGTCGTGGTGCCAAAACCCCCCAGCGGAAAAATGGCCAAAAAACGGGTGGAGCCTTGGTCGGGGGCGCGGGTGAAGTTCGTCCGCCGGACTCGGAATGGGGTGAGACTTTGCGAGGGGTCTCGTGGTACCAAAACTAAGCCGCGGGTAAAGCCGCGACCAAAAATAAGCGCCCGAAGGTCGTGGTGCCAAATCCCCCCAGCGTAAAAATGGCCAAAAAACGGGTGGGCTATAGCCTTGGTGGGGGGCGAAGGCGAAGTTCGTTTGCCGGACTCGGAATGGGGCGAGACTTTGCGAGGGGCCTCGGGGTGCCAAAAATAAGCCGCGGGCAAAACCGCGCCCAAAAATAAGTACGCGAAGGTCGTGGTGCCAAAACCTTCCAGCGGAAAAATGGCCAAAAAATGGGTGGGCTGTAGCCTTGGTGGGGGGCGCGGGCGAAGTTCGTCTGCTGGACTCGGAATGGGGCGAGACCTTACGAGGGGCCTCGGGGTGCCAAAATAAGCCGCGGGCACAGCCGCTCCAGAAAATAAGCGCCGGAAGGTCGTGGTGCCAAAACCCCCCAGCGGAAAAATGTCCAAAAAACGGGTGGGCTATAGCCTTGGTGGTGGGCGTGGGCGAAGTTCGTCCGCTGGACTCGGAATGGGGCGAGACTTTGCGAGGGGCCTCGGGGTGCCAAAAATAAGCCACGGTCAAAGCCCGGTCAAAGCCGCGCCCAAAAATGAGCCCCCGAAGGTCGTGGTGCCAAAACCCCCCAGCGGAAAAATGGCCAAAAAACGGGTGGAGCCTTGGTGGGGGGCGCAGGTGATGTTCGTCCGCCGGACTCGGAATGGGGCGAGACTTTGCGAGGGGTCTCGGGTACAAAACTAAGCGCGGGCAAAGCCGCGACCAAAATAAGCGCCGAAGGTCGTGATGCCAAATCCCCCAGGGTAAAATTGCCAAAAACGGGTGGGCTATAGCCTTGAGTGGGGCGCGGGCGAGGTCGTTTGCGGACTCGGAATGGGGCGAGACTTTGCAAGGGGCCTCAGGGTGCCAAAAATAAGCCGCGGACAAAACCGCGCCCAAAAATAAGTACCGAAGGTCGTGGTGCCAAAACCCTCCAGCGGAAAAATGGCCAAAAATGGGTGGGCTATAGCCTTGGTGGGGGGCGCGGGCAAAGTTCGTCCGCGGACTCGGGATGGGGCGAGACCTTGCGAGGGGCCTCGGGTGCCAAAATAAACCACGGGCACAGCCGCGCCTAAAAATAAGCGCCCGAAGGTCGTGGTGCCAAAACCCCAGCGGAAAAATGGCCAAAAACGGGTGGGCTATAGCCTTGGTGGGGCGTGGCGAGAGTTCGTCCGCTGGACTCGGAATGGGCGAGACTTTGCGAGGGGCCTCGGGTGCGAAAAATAAGCCTTGGTAAAAGCCGCGCTAAAAATAAGCCCCGAAGGTCGTGGTGCCAAAACCCCAGCGGAAAAATGGCCAAAAGCGGGTGGGCTATGGCCTTGGGGGGCGTTGGCGAGATTCGTCCGCCGGACTCGAATGGGGCGAGACTTTGCGAGGGCCTCGGGGTACCAAATATAAGCCTTGGGCAAACCCGCGCCCAAAATAAACCCCCGAAGGTCGTGGTACAGAAACCCCCCAGCGGAAAAATGGCCAAAAAACGGGTGGGCTATAGCCTTGGTGGGGGGCGCGGCCGAAGTTCGTCCGCCGGACTCGGAATGGGGCGAGACTTTGCGAGGGGCCTCGGGGTGCCAAAAATAAGCCGCGGGCAAAGCCGCGCCCAAAAATAAGCGCCCGAAGGTCGTGGTGCCAAATCCCCCCACCGAAAAAATGACAAAAAAACGGGTGGAGCCTTGGTGGGGGGCGCGGGTGAAGTTCGTCCGCCGGACTCGGAATGGGGCGAGACTTTGCGAGGGGTCTCGTGGTACCAAAACTAAGCCGCGGGTAGAGCCGCGACCAAAAATAAGCGCCCGAAGGTCGTGGTGCCAAATCCCCCCAGCGTAAAAATGGCCAAAAAACGGGTGGGCTATAGCCTTGGTGGGGGGCGCGGGCGAAGTTCGTTTGCCGGACTCGGAATGGGGCGAGACTTTGCGAGGGGCCTCGGGGTGCCAAAAATAAGCCGCGGGCAAAACCGCGCCCAAAAATAAGTACGCGAAGGTCGTGGTGCCAAAACCTTCCAGCGGAAAAATGGCCAAAAAATGGGTGGGCTGTAGCCTTGGTGGGGGGCGCGGGCGAAGTTCGTCTGCTGGACTCGGAATGGGGCGAGACCTTACGAGGGGCCTCGGGGTGCCGAAATAAGCCGCGGGCACAGCCGCTCCAGAAAATAAGCGCCGGAAGGTCGTGGTGCCAAAACCCCCCAGCGGAAAAATGGCCAAAAAACGGGGGGGCTATAGCCTTGGTGGTGGGCGTGGGCGAAGTTCGTCCGCTGGACTCGGAATTGGGCGAGACTTTGCGAGGGGCCTCGGGGTGCCAAAAATAAGCCACGGTCAAAGCCGCGCCCAAAAATAAGCCCCCGAAGGTCGTGGTGCCAAAACCCCCCAGCGGAAAAATGGCCAAAAAACGGGTCGAGCCTTGGTGGGGGGCGCAGGTGATGTTCGTCCGCCGGACTCGGAATGGGGCGAGACTTTGCGAGGGGTCTCGGGGTACCAAAATTAAGCCACGGGCAAAGCCGCGACCAAAAATAAGCGCCCGAAGGTCGTGGTGCCAAATCCCCCCAGCGTAAAAATGGCCAAAAAACGGGTGGGCTATAGCCTTGGTGGGGGGCGCGGGCGAAGTTCGTTTGCCGGACTCGGAATGGGGCGAGACTTTGCTAGGGGCCTCAGGGTGCCAAAAATAAGCCGCGGACAAAACCGCACCCAAAAATAAGTACCCGAAGGTCGTGGTGCCAAAACCCTCCAGCGGAAAAATGGCCAAAAAATGGGTGGGCTATAGCCTTGGTGGGGGGCGCGGGCAAAGTTCGTCCGCCGGACTCGGGATGGGGCGAGACCTTGCGAGGGGCCTCGGGGTGCCAAAATAAACCGCGGGCACAGCCGCGCCCAAAAATAAGCGCCCGAAGGTCGTGGTGCCAAAACCCCCCAGCGGAAAAATGGCCAAAAAACGGGTGGGCTATAGCCTTGGTGGGGGGAGTGGGCGAAGTTCGTCCGCTGGACTCGGAATGGGGCGAGACTTTGCGAGGGGCCTCGGGGTGCCAAAAATAAACCGCGGTCAAAGCCGCGCCCAAAAATAAGCGCCCGAAGGTCGTGTTGCCAAAACCCCCCAGCGGAAAAATGGCCAAAAAACGGGTGGGCTATAGCCTTGGGGGGAGGGGCTGGCCAACTTCGTCCGCCGGACTCGGAATGGGGCGAAACTTTGCAAACGGCCTCCGTGTGCCAAAAATAGGCCGCGGGCACAGCCTCGCCCAAAAATAACCTCCCGAAGGCCGGGGCGCCCAAACCCCCCAGCGGAAAAATGGCCAAAACACGGGTGGGTTATAGCCTTGGGGGGAGGGCTGGCCCACTTCGTCCGCCGGACTCGGAATGGGCCGAGACTTTGCGAGCGGCGTCCGTGCGCCAAAAAAAGGCCGGGGGCACAGCCGCGCCCAAATATAGCCCCCCGAAGGTCGGCGCGCCCAAACTTCCCATTGGAAAAATGGCCAAAAAACGAGTGGGCTATAGCCTTGGGGGGAGGGGCTGGCCAACTTCGTCCGCCGGACTCGGAATGGGGCGAGACTTAGCGAGCGGCTTCCGCGTGCCAAAAATAGGCCGCGGGCACAGCCGACCCCAAAAATAGCCCCCCGAAGGTCGGCTCGTCCAAACCCCCCAGCGGAAAAATGGCCAAAAAACGGGTGGGCTATAGCCTTGGGGGGAGGGGCTGGCCAACTTCGTCCGCCGGACTCGGAATGGGGCGTGACTTTGAGAGAGGCCTCCGCGTGACAAAAATAGGCCATGAGCACAGGCGCGCCCAAAAAATAACCGCCCGAAGGCTGGGGCGCCAAGTTCGTCCAGCGGAAAAATGGCCAAAAAACGGGTGGGCTATAGCCTTAGGGGGAGGGGCTGGCCAACTTCGTCCGCCGGACTCGGAATGGGGTGAGAATTTCGAGCGGCCTCCGCGTGCCAAAAATAGTCCGCGGGCACAGCCGTGCCCAAAAATAACGCTCTGAAGGTCGGCGCGCCCAAACCCCCCCGCGGAAAAATGGGCAAAAAACGGGTGGGCTATAGCCTTGGGGGGAGGGGCTGGCTAACTTCGTCCGCCGGACGCGGAATGGGGCGAGACTTTGCGAGCAGCCTCCGCGTGCCAAAAATAGGCCGCGGGCAAGGTAATGCCCAGAAATAACCTCCGAAAGGCCGGGGCGCCCAAACCCCCCAGCGGAAAAATGGCCAAAAAACGGGTGGGCTATAGCCTTGGGGGGAGGGGCTGGCCAACTTTGTCCGCCGGACTCGGAATGGGGCAAGACTTAGCGAGCGGCCTCCGCGTGCCAAAAATAGGCCGCGGGCAGAGCCGCCCCCAAAAATAGCCCCCCGAATGTCGGCGCGTCCAAACCCCCCAGCGGAAAAATGGCCAAAAAACGGGTGGGCTATAGCCTTGGGGGGAGGGGCTGGCCCACTTCGTCCGCCGGACTCGGAATGGGGCGAGACTTTGCGAGGGGCCTCGGGGTGCCAAAAATAAGCCGCGGTCAAAGCCGCGCCCAAAAATAAGCGCCTGAAGGTCGTGTTGCCAAAACCCCCCAGCGGAAAAATGGCCAAAAAACGGGTGGGCTATAGCCTTGGGGGGAGGGGCTGGCCAACTTCGTCCGCCGGACTCGGAATGGGGCGAGACTTAGCGAGCGGCCTCCGCGTGCCAAAAATAGGCCGCGGGCACAGCCGCCCCCAAAAATAGCCCCCCGAATGTCGGCGCGTCCAAACCCCCCAGCGGAAAAATGGCCAAAAAACGGGTGGGCTATAGCCTTGGGGGGAGGGGCTGGCCAACTTCGTCCGCCGGACTCGGAATGGGGCGAGACTTTGAGAGAGGCCTCCGCGTGACAAAAATAGGCCGTGAGCACAGGCGCGCCCAAAAATAACCGCCCGAAGGCTGGGGCGCCAAGTTCGTCCAGTGGAAAAATGGCCAAAAAACGGGTGGGCTATAGCCTTGGGGGGAGGGGCTGGCCAACTTCGTCCGCCGGACTCGGAATGGGGCGAGTCTTTACGAGCGGCCTCCGCGTGCCAAAAATAGGCCACGGGCACAGCCGCGCCCAAAAATAGCCCCCCGAAGGTCGGCGCGCCCAAACCCCCCAGCGGAAAAATGGCCAAAAAACGGGTGGGCTATAGCCTTGCGGGTAGGGGCTGGCCAACTTTGTCCGCCGGGCTCGGAATGGGGCGAGACTTTACGAGCGGCCTCCGCGTGCCAAAAATAGGCCGTGGGCACAGCCTCTCCCAAAAATAACCCCCCGAAGGTCGGCGCGCCCAAACCCCCCAGCGGAAAAATGACCAAAAAACGGGTGGGCTATAGCCTTGGGAGGAGGGGCTGGCCCACTTCGTCCGCCGGACTTGGAATGGCGAGAGACTTTGCGAGCGGCCTCCGCGTCCCAAAAATAGGCCGCGGTCACAGACACGCCCAAAAATAACCCCCCGAAGGTCGGCGCGCCCAAACCCCAAGCGGAAAAATGACCACAACACGGGTGGGCTATAGCCTTGGGGGGAAGGGCTGGCCAACTTCGTCCGCCGGACTCGGAATGGGGCGAGACTTTGTGAGCGGCCTCCGCGTGCCGAAAATAGGCCACGGGCACAGCAGCGCCCAAAAATAACCCCCCGAAGGTCGGCGCGCCCAAACCCCCCAGCGGAAAAATGGCCAAAAAACGGGTGGGCTATAGCCTTGGGGGAGGGGCTGGCCCGCTCGTCCGCCCGGACTCGGAATGGGGCGAGACATTGCAAGCGGCCTCCGCGTGACAAAAATAGGCCGCGGGCACTGCCGCGCCCACAAATAAACCCCCGAAGGTCGGCGCGCCCAAACCCCCCAGCGGAAAAATGGCAAAAAAACGGGTGGGCTATAGCCTTGGGGGGAGGGGCTGGCCAACTTCGTCAGCCGGACCCGGAATGGGGCTAGACTTTGCGAGCGGCCTCCGCGTGCCAGAAATAGGCAGCGGGCACAGCCTCGCCCAAAAATAACCTCCGAAGGCCGGGGTGCCAAGTTCGTCCAGCGGAAAAATGGCCAAAAGCGGGTGGGCTATAGCCTTGGGGGAGGGGCTGGCCAACCGTTCGCGGACTCGGAATGCGGCGAGACTTTGCGAGCGGCCTCCGCGTGCCAGAAATAGGCGCGGGCACAGCAGCGCCAAAAATAACCCCGAAGGTCGGCGCGCCCAAACCCCCAGCGGAAAAATGGCCAAAACATGGGTGGGTTATACCCTGGGGGTGAGGGGCTGGCCAACTTCGTCCGCCGGACTCGGAATGGGGCGAGACTTTGCAAACGGCCTCCGCGTGCCAAAAATAGGCCGCGGGCACAGACACGCCCAAAAATAACCCCCCGAAGGTCGGCGCGCCCAAACCCCCCAGCGGAAAAATGGCCAAAAAACGGGTGGGCTATAGCCTTGGGGGGAGGGGCTGGCCAACTTCGTCCGCCGGACTCGGAATGGGGTGAGACTTAGCGAGCGGCCTCCGCGTGCCAGAAATAGGCCGCGGGCACTGCCGCGCCCAAAAATAACCGCCCGAAGGCCGGGGCGCCAAGTTCGTCCAGCGGAAAAATGGCCAAAAAATGGGTGGGCTATAGCCTTGGGGGGAGGGGCTGGCCAACTTCGTCCGCCGGACTCGGAATGGGGCGAGTCTTTACGAGCGCCCTCCGCGTGCCAAAAATAGGCCACGGGCACAGCCGCGCCCAAAAATAGCCCCCCGAAGGTCGGCGCGCCCAAACCCCCCAGCGGAAAAATGGCCAAAAAACGGGTGGGCTATAGCCTTGCGGGTAGGGGCTGGCCCACTTCGTCCGCCGGACTCGGAATGGGGCGAGACTTTGCCAGCGGCCTACGCGTGCCAAAAATAAGCCGCGGGCACAGCCGCGCCCAAAAATAACCCGCCGAAGGCCGGGACGCCAAGTTCGTCCAGCGGAAAAAGGCCACAAAAACGGGTGGGCTATAGCCTTGGGAGGTGGGGCTGGCCAACCGTCCGCGGACTCGGAATGGCGCGAGGCTTTGTTAGGGGCCTCCGTGTGCCAAAAATAGGCGTGGTACAGCGCGCCCTAAAAATAACCGCCCGAAGGCCGGGCGCCATGTTCGTCCAGCGGAGAAAGGCCACAAAAGCGGGTGGGCTATAGCCTTGGAAGTGGGGCTGGCCAAACTCGTCCGCCGGACACGGAAAGGCGCGAGACATTGCGAGGGGCCTCCGTGTGCCAAAAATAGGCCGAGGTCAAGGCAACGCCCAAAAATAACCGCCCGAAGGCCGGGGCGCCAAGATCGTCCTGCGGAAAAAGGCCAGAAAAACGAGTGGGCTATAGCCTTGGGGGGTGGGGCTGGCCAACTTCGTCCGCCGGACTCGGAATGGTGCGAGACTTTGCGAAGGGCGTCCGTGTGCAAAAAATACGCCGTGGGCACAGCCGCGCCCAAAAATAACCACCCGAAGGCCGGGACGCCAAGTTCGTCCAGCGGAAAAAGGCCACAAAAATGGGTGGGCTATAGCCTTGGGGGGTGGGGCTGGCCAACTTCGTCCGCCGGACTCGGAATGGCGCGACACTTTGCGAGCGTCCTCCGTGTGCCTAAAATAGGCGCGGGCACACCCGCGCCAAAAATAACCCCGGAAAGTCAGGCGCGTCCAAACCCCCAGCGGAAAAATGGCCAAAAAGCGGGTGGGCTATAGCCTTGGGGAGGGGCTGGCCGACTTCGTCCGCCGGACTCGGAATGGGGCAAGACTTTGCGAGCGGCCTCCGCGTGCCAAAAATAGGCCGCGGCCAAAATAACCACCCAAAGGTCGGCGCGCCCAAACCCCCCAGCGGAGAAATAGCCAAAAAACGGGTGGGCTATAGCCTTGGGGGGAGGGGCTGGCCAACTTCGTCCGCCGGACTCGGAATGGGGCGAGACTTTGCGAGTGGCGTCCGCGTGCCAAAAATAGGCTGCGGGCACAGCCGCGTGCAAAAATAACCCCCCCAAGGTCGGCGCACCCAAACCCCCTAGCGGAAAATTGGCCAAAAAACGGGTGCGCTATAGCCTTGGGGGGAGGGGCTGGCCAACTTCGTCCGCCGGACTCGGAATGGGGCGAGACTTTGCGAACGGCCTCCGCGTGCCAAAAATAGGCCGTGGGCACAGCCACGGCCAAAAATAACCCCCCGAAGGTCGGCGCGGCCAAACCCCCCAGCGGATAAAAGGCCAAAAAACAGGTGCCCTATAGCCTTGGGTGGAGGGGCTGGCCCTCTTCGTCCGCCGGACTCGGAATGGGGCGAGACTTTGCGAGCGGCCTCCGCATGCCAAAAATAGGCCGCGGGCACAGCCGTACCCAAAAATAATCCCCCGAACGTCGGCGCGCCCAAACCCCCAAGCGGAAAAATGGCCAGAAAACGGGTGCGCTATAGCCTTGGGTGGAGGGGCTGGCCCTCTTCGTCCGCCGGACTCGGAATGGGGCGAGACTTTGCGAGCGGCCTCCGCATGCCAAAAATACTCCGCGGGCACAGCCACACCCAAAAATAATCCCCCGAAGGTCGGCGCGCCCAAACCCCCAAGCGGAAAAATGGCCAAAAAACGGGTGCGCTATAGCCTTGGGGGGACGGGCTGGCCCACTTCGTCCGCCGGACTCGGAATGGGGCGAGACTTTGCGAGCGGACTCCGCGTGCCAAAAATAGGCCGCGGGCACAGCCGCGCCCAAAAATAACCCCCCGAAGGTCGGCGCGCCCAAACCCCCCAGCGGAAAAATGGCCAAAAAACGGGTGCTCTATAGCCTTGGGGGTAGGGGCTGGCCCACTTCGTCCGCGGGACTCGGAATGGGGCGAGACTTTGCCAGCGGCCTACACGTGCCAAAAATAAGCCGCGGGCACAGCTGCGCCCAAAAATAACCCCCCGAAGGCCGGGGCGCCAAGTTCGTCCAGCGGAAAAAGGCCACAAAAACGGGTGGACTATAGCCTTGGGAGGTGGGGATGGCCAACTTTGACCGCCGGACTCGGAATGGCGCGAGGATTTGTTAGGGGCCTCCGTGTGCCAAAAATAGGGCGCGGGCACAGCCGTACCCAAAAATAACCGCCCGAAGGCCGGGGCGCCAAGTTCGTCCAGCGGAGAACGGCCACAAAAACGGGTGGGCTATAGCCTTGGGGGGTGGGGCTGGCCAACTTCGTCCACCGGACTCGGAATGGCGCGAAACATTGCGAGGGGCCTCTGTGTGCCAAAAATAGGCCGCGGTCACAGCCGCGCCAAAAAATAACCGCCCGAAGGCCGGGGCGCCGCGTTCGCCCCGCGCCGCACGGCCCCAAACCGGGTGGGCTGTAGCCTTGGGGGGTGGGGCTGGCCAACTTCGTCCGCCGGACTCGGAATGGCGCGAGACTTTTCGAGGGCCCTCCGTGTGCCAAAAATAGGCCGCAGGCACACCGCGCCCAAAAATAACCCCGGAAGGTCGGCGCGCCCAAACCCCCAGCGGAAAAATGGCCAAAAGCGGGTGGGCTATCGCCTTGGGGAGGGTTTGGCCAACTTCATCCGCCGGACTCGGAATGGGCGAGTCTTTACCAGCAGCCTCCGCGTGCCAAAAATAGGCCGCGGGCACAGCCGCGCCAAAAATAACCCCGAAGGTCGGCGCGCCCAACCCCCCAGCGGAAAAATGGCCAAAAAACGGGTGCGCTATAGCCTTGGGGGGAGGGGCTGGCCTACTTCGTCCGCCTGACTCGGAATGGCGCGAGACTTTTCGAGGGCCCTCCGTGTGCCAAAAATAGGCCGCGGACAAAGCCGCGCCCAAAAATAAGCACCCGAAGGTCGTGGTGCCAAAACCCCCCAGCGGAAAAATGGCCAAAAAACGGGTGGGCTATAGCCTTGGTGGGGGGCGCGGGCGAAGTTCGTCCGCCGGACTCGGAATGGGGCGAGACCTTGCGAGGGGCCTCGGGGTACCAAAATAGGCCGCGGGCACAGCCGCGCCCAAAAATAAGCGCCCGAAGGTCGTGGTGCCAAAACCCCCCAGCGGAAAAATGGCCAAAAAACGGGTTGGGCTATAGGCTTGGTGTGGAGCGCCGGTGAAGTTCGTCCGCCGGACTCGGAATATGGCGAGGCTTTGCGAGGGGCCTCGGGGTGCAAAAAATAAGCCGCGGGCAAAGCCGCGCCCGAAGGTCGTGGTGCCAAAACCCCCCAGCGGAAAAATGGCCAAAAAACGGGTGGCAATAGCCTTGGTGGGGGGCGCGGGTGAAGTTCGTCCGCCGGACTCGGAATGGGGCGAGACTTTGCGAGGGGCCTCGCGATGCCAAAGATAAGCCGCGGGCAAAGCCACACCCAAAAATAAGCACCCGAAGGTCGTGGTGCCAAAACCCTCCAGCGGAAAAATGGCCAAAAAATGGGTGGGCTATAGCCTTGGTGGGGGGCGCGGGCGAAGTTCGTCCGCCGGACTCGGAATATGGTGAGACTTTGTGAGGGGCCTCGGGGTGCCAAAAATAAGCCACGGGCAAAGCCGCGCCCAAAAATAAGCGCCCGAAGGTCGTGGTACCAAAACCCCCCAGCGGAAAAATGGCCAAAAAACGGGTGGGCTATAGCCTTGGTGGGGAGTGCGGGTGAAGTTCGTCCGCCGGACTTGGAATATGGCGAGACTTTGTGAGGGGCCTCCGGGTGCCAAAAATAAGCCGCGGGCAAAGCCGCGCCCGAAGGGCGTGGTGCCAAAACCCCCCAGCGGAAAAATGGCCAAAAAACGGGTGGCAATAGCCTTGGTGGGGGACGCAGGCGAAGTTCGTCCGCCGGACTCGGAATGGGGTGAGACTTTGCGAGGGGCCTTGGGGTGCCAAAGATAAGCCGTGGGCAAAGCCGCGCCCAAAAATAAGCCCCCGAAGGTCGTGGTGCCAAAACCCCCCAGCGGAAAAATGGCCAAAAAACGGGTGGGCTATAGCCTTGATGGGTGGCGCGGGCGAAGTTCGTCCGCCGGACTTGGAATGGGGCGAGACTTTGCGAGGGGCCTCGGGGTGCCAAAGATAAGCCGCGGACAAAACCGCGCCAAAAAATAAGCACCCGAAGGTCGTGGTGCCAAAACCCCCCAGCGAAAAAATGGCCAAAAAATGGGTGGGCTATAGCCTCGGAGGGGGGGGCGGGCGAAGTTCGTCCGCCGGACTCGGAATGGGGCGAGACTTTGCGAGGGGCCTCGGGGTGCCAAAAATAAGCCGCGGGCAATGCCGCGCCCGAAGGTCGTGGTGCCAAAACCCCCCAGCGGAAAAATGGCCAAAAAACGGGTGGCCAATAGCCTTGGTGGGGGGCGCGGGCGAAGTTCGTCCGCCGGACTCGGAATGGGGCGAGACCTTGCGAGGGGCCTCGGGGTGCCTAAAATAAGCCGCGGGCAAAACCGCGCCCAAAAATAAGTACCCGAAGGTCGTGGTGCCAAAACCCCCCAGCGGAAAAATGGCCAAAAAACGGGTGGGCTATAGCCTTGGTGGGGGGCGCGGGCGAAGTTCGTCCGCCGGACTCGGAATGGGGCGAGACCTTGCGAGGGGCCTCGGAGTACCAAAATAAGCTGCGGGCACAGCCGCGCCCAAAAATAAGCGCCCGAAGGTCGTGGTGCCAAAACCCCCCAGCGGAAAAATGGCCAAAAAACGGGTTGGCTATAGCCTTGGTGGGAGGCGCGGGCGAAGTTCGTCCGCCGGACTCGGAATGGGGTGAGACTTTGCGAGGGGCCTCGGGGTGCCAAAAATAAGCCGCGGTAAAAGCCGCGCCCAAAAATAAGCCCCCGAAGGTCGTGGTGCCAAAACCCCCCAGCGGAAAAATGGCCAAAAAACGGGTGGGCTATGGCCTTGGTGGGGGGCGCGGGCGAAGTTCGTCCGCCGGACTCCGAATGGGGCGAGACTTTGCGAGGGGCCTCGGGGTACCAAATATAAGCCGCGGGCAAACCCGCGCCCAAAAATAAACCCCCGAAGGTCGTGGTACAGAAACCCCCCAGCGGAAAAATGGCCAAAAAACGGGTGGGCTATAGCCTTGGTGGGGGGCGCGGCCGAAGTTCGTCCGCCGGACTCGGAATGGGGCGAGACTTTGCGAGGGGCCTCGGGGTGCCAAAAATAAGCCGCGGGCAAAGCCGTACCCAAAAATAAGCGCCCGAAGGTCGTGGTGCCAAAACCCCCCAGCGGAAAAATGGCCAAAAAACGGGTGGAGCCTTGGTCGGGGGCGCGGGTGAAGTTCGTCCGCCGGACTCGGAATGGGGCGAGACTTTGCGAGGGGTCTCGTGGTACCAAAACTAAGCCGCGGGTAAAGCCGCGACCAAAAATAAGCGCCCGAAGGTCGTGGTGCCAAATCCCCCCAGCGTAAAAATGGCCAAAAAACGGGTGGGCTATAGCCTTGGTGGGGGGCGCGGGCGAAGTTCGTTTGCCGGACTCGGAATGGGGCGAGACTTTGCGAGGGGCCTCGGGGTGCCAAAAATAAGCCGCGGGCAAAACCGCGCCCAAAAATAAGTACGCGAAGGTCGTGGTGCCAAAACCTTCCAGCGGAAAAATGGCCAAAAAATGGGTGGGCTGTAGCCTTGGTGGGGGGCGCGGGCGAAGTTCGTCTGCTGGACTCGGAATGGGGCGAGACCTTACGAGGGGCCTCGGGGTGCCAAAATAAGCCGCGGGCACAGCCGCTCCAGAAAATAAGCGCCGGAAGGTCGTGGTGCCAAAACCCCCCAGCGGAAAAATGGCCAAAAAACGGGTGGGCTATAGCCTTGGTGGTGGGCGTGGGCGAAGTTCGTCCGCTGGACTCGGAATGGGGCGAGACTTTGCGAGGGGCCTCGGGGTGCCAAAAATAAGCCACGGTCAAAGCCGCGCCCAAAAATAAGAACCCGAAGGTCGTGGTGCCAAAACCCCCCAGCGGAAAAATGGCCAAAAAACGGGTGGAGCCTTGGTGGGGGGCGCAGGTGATGTTCGTCCGCCGGACTCGGAATGGGGTGAGACTTTGCGAGGGGTCTCGGGGTACCAAAACTAAGCCGCGGGCAAAGCCGCGACCAAAAATAAGCGCCCGAAGGTCGTGGTGCCAAATCCCCCCAGCGTAAAAATGGCCAAAAGACGGGTGGGCTATAGCCTTGGTGGGGGGCGCGGGCGAAGTTCGTTTGCCGGACTCGGAATGGGGCGAGACTTTGCGAGGGGCCTCGGGGTGCCAAAAATAAGCCGCGGGCAAAACCGCGCCCAAAAATAAGTACGCGAAGGTCGTGGTGCCAAAACCTTCCAGCGGAAAAATGGCCAAAAAATGGGTGGGCTGTAGCCTTGGTGGGGGGCGCGGGCAAAGTTCGTCCGCCGGACTCGGGATGGGGCGAGACCTTGCGAGGGGCCTCGGGGTGCCAAAATAAACCGCGGGCACAGCCGCGCCCAAAAATAAGCGCCCGAAGGTCGTGGTGCCAAAACCCCCCAGCGGAAAAATGGCCAAAAAACGGGTGGGCTATAGCCTTGGTGGGGGGCGTGGGCGAAGTTCGTCCGCTGGACTCGGAATGGGGCGAGACTTTGCGAGGGGCCTCGGGGTGCCAAAAATAAACCGCGGTCAAAGTCGCGCCCAAAAATAAGCGCCCGAAGGTCGTGTTGCCAAAACCCCCCAGCGGAAAAATGGCCAAAAAACGGGTGGGCTATAGCCTTGGGGGGAGGGGCTGGCCAACTTCGTCCGCCGGACTCGGAATGGGGCGAGACTTTGCAAACGGCCTCCGTGTGCCAAAAATAGGCCGCGGGCACAGCCTCGCCCAAAAATAACCTACCGAAGGCCGGGGCGCCCAAACCCCCCAGCGGAAAAATGGCCAAAACACGGGTGGGTTATAGCCTTGGGGGGAGGGGCTGGCCCACTTCGTCCGCCGGACTCGGAATGGGCCGAGACTTTGCGAGCGGCGTCCGTGCGCCAAAAAAAGGCCGGGGGCACAGCCGCGCCCAAATATAGCCCCCCGAAGGTCGGCGCGCCCAAACCTCCCAGCGGAAAAATGGCCAAAAAACGAGTGGGCTATAGCCTTGGGGGGAGGGGCTGGCCAACTTCGTCCGCCGGACTCGGAATGGGGCGTGACTTTGAGAGAGGCCTCCGCGTGACAAAAATAGGCCGTGAGCACAGGCGCGCCCAAAAATAACCGCCCGAAGGCTGGGGTGCCAAGTTCGTCCAGCGGAAAAATGGCCAAAAAACGGGTGGGCTATAGCCTTAGGGGGAGGGGCTGGCCAACCAACCGTCCGCCGGACTCGGAATGGGGTGAGACTTTGCGAGCGGCCTCCGCGTGCCAAAAATAGTCCGCGGGCACAGCCGCGCCCAAAAATAACGCTCTGAAGGTCGGCGCGCCCAAACCCCCCCGCGGAAAAATGGGCAAAAAACGGGTGGGCTATAGCCTTGGGGGGAGGGGCTGGCTAACTTCGTCCGCCGGACACGGAATGGGGCGAGACTTTGCGAGCAGCCTCCGCGTGCCAAAAATAGGCCGCGGGCAAGGCAATGCCCAGAAATAACCTCCCAAAGGCCGGGGCGCCCAAACCCCCCAGCGGAAAAATGGCCAAAACACGGGTGGGTTATAGCCTTGGGGGGAGGGGCTGGCCCACTTCGTCCGCCGGACTCGGAATGGGGCAAGACTTTGCGAGCGGCTCTGCGCGCCAAAAAAAGGCCGGGGACACAGCCGCGCCCAAAAATAGCCCCCCGAAGGTCGGCGCGCCCAAACCCCCCAGCGGAAAAATGGCCAAAAAACGGGTGGGCTATAGCCTTGGGGGGAGGGGCTGGCCAACTTTGTCGGTTGGACTCGGAATGGGGCGAGACTTAGCGAGCGGCCTCCGCGTGCCAAAAATAGGCCGCGGGCACAGCCGCCCCCAAAAATAGCCCCCCGAATGTCGGCGCGTCCAAACCCCCCAGCGGAAAAATGGCCAAAAAACGGGTGGGCTATAGCCTTGGGGGGAGGGGCTGGCCCACTTCGTCCGCCGGACTCGGAATGGGGCGAGACTTTGCGAGGGGCATCGGGGTGCCAAAAATAAGCCGCGGTCAAAGCCGCGCCCAAAAATAAGCGCCCGAAGGTCGTGTTGCCAAAACCCCCCAGCGGAAAAATGGCCAAAAAACGGGTGGGCTATAGCCTTGGGGGGAGGGGCTGGCCAACTTCGTCCGCCGGACTCGGAATGGGGCGGGACTTAGCGAGCGGCCTCCGCGTGCCAAAAATAGGCCGCGGGCACAGCCGCCCCCAAAAATAACCCCCCGAATGTCGGCGCGTCCAACCCCCCAGCGGAAAAATGGCCAAAAAACGGGTGGGCTATAGCCTTGGGGGGAGGGGCTGGCCAACTTCGTCCGCCGGACTCGGAATGGGGTGAGACTTTGTGAGGCACCTCCGTGTGCCAAAAATAGGGCGCGGCTGGGGCTAGCCAACTTCGTCCGCCGGACTCGGAATGGCGCGAGACTTTGCGAGGGGCCTCTGTGTGCCAAAAATAGGCCGCGGACACAGCCGCGCCCAAAACTAACTGCCCGAAGGCCGTGGCGCCAAGTTCGTCCAGCAGACAAAGTCCACAAAAACGGGTGGGCTATAGCCTTGGGGGGTGGGGCTGGCCAACTTCGTCCGCCGGACTCGGAATGGCGCGAGACTTCGCGAGGGGCCTCCGTGTGCCAAAAATAGGCCGCGGGCACAGCTGCGCGCAAAAATAACCGCCCGAAGGCCGGGGCGCCAGGTTCGTCCAGCAGAAAAAGGCCACAAAAACAGGTGGGCTATAGCCTTGGGGCGTGGGGCTGGCCCACTTCGTCCGCCGGACTCGGAATGGCGCGAGACTTTGCGAGGGGCCTCCGTGTGCCAAAAATAGGCCGCGGGCACAGCCGCACCCAAAAATAACCACCCGAAGGCCGGGGTGCCCAGTTCGTCCAGCGGAAAAAGGCCACAAAAACGGGTGGGCTATAGCCTTGGGGGGTGGGGCTGGCCGACTTCGTCCGCCGGACTCGGAATGGTGCGAGACTTTGCGAGGGGCCTCCGTTTGCCAAATATAGGCCGTGGGCATAGCCGCGCCCAAAACTAACCGCCCGAAGGCCGGGGCACCAAGTTCGTCCAGCGGGAAAAGGCCACAAAAATGGGTGGGCTATAGCCTTGGGGGGTGGGGCTCGCCAACTTCGTCCGCCGGACTCGGAATGGCGCGAGACTTCGCGAGGGGCCTCCGTGTGACAAAAATAGGCCGCGGGCATAGCCGCGCCCAAAAATAACCACCCGAAGTCCGGGGCGCCAAGTTCGTCCAGCGGAAAAAGGCCACAAAAACAGGTCGGCTATATACTTGGGGGGTGGGGCTGGCCAACTTCGTCCGCCGGACTCGGAATGGCACAAGACTTTGCGAGGGGCCTCCGTGTGCCAAAAATAGGCCGCGGGCAAAGCCGCGCCCAAAAATACCCGCCCGAAGGCCGGGCCGCCAAGTTCGTCCAGCGGAAAAAGGCCACAAAAACGCGTGGGCCATAGCCTTGGGGGGTGGGGCTGACCAACTTCGTCCGCCGCACTCGGAATGGAGCGAGCCTTTGCGAGGGGCCTCCGTGTGCCAAAAATAGGCTGCGGGCACAGCCGCGTCCAAAAATAACCGCCCGAACGCCGGGTCGCCAAGTTTGTCCAGCGGAAAAAGGCCACCAAAACGGGTGGGCTATAGCCTTGGGGGGTGGGGCTGACCAACTTCGTCCGCCGCACTTGGAATGGTGCGAGCCTTTGCGAGGGGCCTTCGTGTGCCAAAAATAGGCCACGGGCACAGCCGCGTCCAAAAATAACCGCCCGAATGCCGGGCCGCCAAGTTCGTCCAGCGGAAAAAGGCCGTAAAAACGGGTGGGCTATAGGCTTGGGGGGTGGGGCTGGCCCACTTCGTCCGCCGGACTCGGAATGGCGCGAGACTCTACGAGGGGCCTCCGTGTGCCAAAAATAGGCCGCGGGCACAGCCGCGCCCAAAAATAACCGCCCGAAGGCCAGGGCGCCAAGTTCGTCCAGCGGAAAAAGGCCACCAAAACGGGTGGGCTATAGCCTTGGGGGGTGGGGCTGGCCTAGTTCGTCCGCCGGACTCGGAATGGCGCGAGATTTTACGAGGGGCCTCCGTGTGCCAAAAATACTCCGATGGAACAGCCGCGCACAAAAATAACCGCCCGAAGGCCAGGGCGCCAAGTTCGTCCAGCGGAAAAAGGCCACCAAAACGGGTGGGCTATAGCCTTGGGGGGTGGGGCTGCCCTAGTTCGTCCGCCGGACTCGGTTTGGCGCGAGACTTTGCGAGGGGTCTCCGTGTGCCAAAAATAGGCCGTTGGCACAGCCGCGCACAAAAATAACCGCCCGAAGGCCGGGCGCCAACCGTCCAGCGGAAATAGGCCACCAAAGCGGGTGGGCTATAGCCTTAGGGGTGGGGTTGGCTAACTTCATCCGCCGGACTCGGAATGGCGCGAGACTTTGCGAGGGGACTCCGTGTGCCAAAAATATGCCGCGGACACAGCCGCGCTCAAAAATAACCGCCCGAAGGCCAGGGCGCCAAGTTCGTCCAGCGGAAAAAGGCCACCAAAACGGGTTGGATATAGCCTTGGGGGGTGGGGCTGGCCCACTTCGTCCGCCGGACTCGGAATGGCGCGAGACTTTGCGAGGGGCCTCCGAGTGCTAAAAATAGGCCGCGGGCACAGCCGCGCCCAAAAATAACCGCCCGAAGGCCGGGGCGCCAAGTTCGTCCAGCGGAAAAAGGCCACAAAAACGGGTGGGCTATAGCCTTCGGGGGTGGGGCTGGCCCACTTCGTCCGCCGGACTGGGAATGGCGCGAGACCATGCGAGGGGCCTCCGTGTGCCAAAAAAAGGCCGAGGGCTCAGACGCGCCCAAAACTAACCACCCGAAGGCCGGGGCGCCAAGTTCGTCCAGTGGAAAAAGGCCACAAAAACGGGTGGGCTATAGCCTTGGGGGGTGGGGCTGGCCAACTTCGTCCGCCGGACTCGGAATGGCGCGAGACTTTGCGAGGGGCCTCCGTGTGCCAAAAATAGGCCGCGGGCACAGCCGCGCCCAAAAATAACGGCCCGAAGGCCGGGGCGCCATGTTCGTCCAGCGGAAAAAGGCCACAAAAACGGGTGGGCTATAGCCTTCGGGGGTGGGGCTGGCCAACTTCGTCCGCCGGACTCGGAATGGCGCGAGACTATGCGAGGGGCCTCCGTGTGCCAAAAATAGGCCGAGGGCACAGACGCGCCCAAAACTAACCGCCCGAAGGCCGGGGCGCCAAGTTCGTCCAGCGGAAAAAGGCCACAAAAACGGGTGGGCTGTAGCCTTGGGGTGTGGGGCGGGCCCACTTCGTCCGACGGACTCGGAATGGCGCGAGACTTTGCGATGGGGCCTCCGTGTGCCAAAAGTAGGCCGCGAGCACAGCCGCGCCAAAAAAAATAACCGACCGAAGGCAGGGGCGCCAACTTTGTCCAGCGGAAAAAGGCCACCAAAACGGGTGGGCTATAGCCTTCGGGGGTGGGGCTGGCCAACTTCGTCCGCCGGACTCGGAATGGCGCGAGACCATGCGAGGGGCCTCCGTGTGTAAAAAAAAGGCCGAGGGCACAGACGCGCCGAAAACTAACCACCCGAAAGCCGGGGCGCCAAGTTCGTCCAGCGGAAAAAGGCCACAAAAACGGGTGGGCTATAGCCTTGGGGGGTGGGGCTGGCCAACTTCGTCCGCCGGACTCGGAATGGCGCGAGACTTTGCGAGGCACATCCGTGCGCCAAAAATAAGCCGCGGGCACAGCCGTCCCCAAAAATACCCACCCGAAGGCCGGGGCGCCAAGTTCGTCCAGCGGAAAAAGGCCACAGAAAAGGGTGGGCTATAGCCTTGGCGGGTGGGGCTGGCCAACTTCCTCCGCCGGACTCGGAATGGCGCGAGACTTTGCGAGGCGCCTCCGTGTGCCAAAAATAGGCCGCGGGCACAGCCGCGCCCAAAAATACCCGCCCGAAGGCCGGGTCGCCAAGTTCGTCCAGCGGAAATAGGCCCCAAAAACTGGTGGGCGATAGCCTTGGGGGTGGGGCTGCCAACTTCGTCCGTCGGACTCGGAATGGCGCGAGACTTTACGAGGGCCTCCGTGTGCCAAAAATAGGCCACAGGCAAAGCCGCGCCCAAAACTAACTGCCCGAAGGCGGGCGCCAAGTTCGTCCAACGGAAAAAGGCCACAAAAGCGGGAGGGCTATATCCTTGGGGGTGGGGCTGGCCAACTTCGTCCGCCGGACTCGGAATGGCGCGAGACTTTGCGAGGCGCCTCCGTGTGGCAAAAATAGGCCGCGGGCACAACTACGTGCAAAAATACCCGCCCGAAGGCCTGGGCGCCAAGTTCGTCCAGCGGAAAAAGGCCACAAAAACGGGTGGGCTATAGCCTTGGGGGGTGGGGTTGGCCAACTTCGTCCGCCGGACTAGGAATGGCGCGAGACTTTGCGAGGTGCCTCCGTGTGCCAAATATAGGCCGCGGGCACAGCCGCGGCCAAAAATACCCGCCCGAAGGCCGGGGTACCAAGTTCGTCCAGCGGAAAAAGGCCACAAAAACGGGTAGGCTATAGCCTTGGGGGTGTGGGGCTGGCCCGCCGTCCGCCCGGACTCGGAATGGCGCGAGACCATGCGAGGGCTTCCGTGTGCCAAAAAGGCCGAGGCACAGACGCGCCCAAAACTAACCACCCGAAAGCCGGGGCGCCAAGTTCGTCCAGCGGAAAAAGGCCACAAAAACGGGTGGGCTATAGCCTTGGGGGGTGGGGCTGGCCAACTTCGTCCGCCGGACTCGGAATGGCGCGAGACTTTGCGAGGCACCTCCGTGCGCCAAAAATAAGCCGCAGGCACAGCCGTCCCCAAAAATACCCGCCCGAAGGCCGGGGCACCAAGTTCGTCCAGCGGAAAAAGGCCACAAAAAACGGGTGGGCTATAGCCTTGGGGGGTGGGGCTGGCCAACTTCGTCCGCCGGACTCGGAATAGCGCGAGACTTTGCGAGGGGCCTCTGTGTGCCAAAAATAGGCCGCGGACACACTTGCGCCCAAAAATAACCGCCCGAAGGCCGGGGCGCCAAGTTCGTCCAGCGGAAAATGGCCACACAAAAATGGGTGGGCTATAGCCTTGGGGGGTGGGGCTGGCCAACTTCGTCCCCCGGACTCGGAATGGCGCGAGACTTTGCGAGGCGCCTCCGTGTGCCAAAAAGAGGACGCGGGCACAGCCGCGCCCAAAAATACCCGCCCGAAGGCCGGGGCGCCAAGTTCGTCCGGCGGAAAAAGGCCACAAAAACGGGTGGGGTATAGCCTTGGGGGGTGGGGCTGGCCAACCGTCCGCGGACTCGGAATGGCGCGGCGTTTGCGAGGGCCTCCGTGTGCCAAAAATAGGCATGCGGTACAGCCACGCCCAAAAATAACAGCCGAAGGCTGGGGCGCCAAGTTCGTCCAGCAGAAAAAGGCCACAAAACGGGTGGGCTATAGCCTTGGGGGTGGGGCTGGCCAACTCGTCCCCGGACTCGGAATGGCGCGAGACATTGCGAGGGGCCTCCGTGTACCAAAAATAGGCCGCGGGCACAGCCACGCCCAAAAAGAACCGCCCGAAGGCCGGGGCGCCAAGTTCGTACAGCGGAAAAAGGCCACAAAAACGGGTGGGCTATAGGCTTGGGGGATGGGGCTGGCCCACTTCGTCCGCCGGACTCAGAATGGTGCGAGACTTTGCGAGGGGCGTCTGTGTGCCAAAAATAGGCCGTGGACATAGCCGCGCCCAAAAATAACCGCCCGAAGGCCGTGGCGCCAAGTTCGTCCAGCAGAAAAAGGCCACAAAAACGGGTGGGCTATAGCCTTGGGGGGTGGGGCTGAATCACTTCGTCCGCCGGACTCAGAATGGCGCGAGACTTTGCGAGGGGCCTCTGTGTGCCAAAAATAGGCCGCGGACACACTTGTGCCCAAAAATAACCGCCCAAAGGCCGGGGCGCCAAGTTCGTCCAGCGGAAAATGGCCACACAAAAACGGGTGGGCTATAGCCTTGGGGGGTGGGGCTGGCCAACTTCGTCCGCCGGACTCGGAATGGCGCGTGCCTTTGCGAGGGGCCTCCGTGTGCCAAAAATAGGCCGCGGACACAGCCACGCCCAAAAATAACAGCCCGAAGGCCGGGGCGCCAAGGTCGTCCAGCGGAAAAAGGCCACAAAAACGGGTGGGCTATAGCCTTGGGGGGTGGGGCTGGCCGACTTCGTCCGCCGGACTCGGAATGGCGCGAGACATTGCGAGGGGCCTCCGTGTGCCAAAAATGGGCCGCGGGCACAGCCACGTCCAAAAAGAACCGCCCGAAGGCCGGGGCGACAAGTTCGTACAGCGGAAAAAGGCCACAAAAACGGGTGGGCTATAGGCTTGGGGGGTGGGGCTGGCCCACTTCGTCCGCCGGACTCAGAATGCCGCGAGACTTTGCGAGGGGCCTCTGTGTGCCAAAAATAGGCCGCGGACACAGCCGCGCCCAAAAATAACCGGCCGAAGGCCGTGGCGCCAAGTTCGTCCAGCAGAAAAAGGCCACAAAAACGGTTGGGCTATAGCCTTGGGGGGTGGGGCTGGCCAACTTCGTCCGCCGGACTCGGAATGGCGCGAGACTTCGCGAGGGGCCTCCGTGTGCCAAAAATAGGCCGCGGGCACAGCCGCGCCCAAAAATAACCACCCGAAGGCCGGGGCGCCCAGTTCGTCCAGCGGAAAAAGGCCACAAAAACGGGTGGGCTATATAGCATTGGGGGGTGGGGCTGGCCGACTTCGTCCGCCCGAACTCGGAAAGGTGCGAGACTTTGCGAGGGGCCTCCGTTTGCCAAATATAGGCCGCGGGCATAGCTGCGTCCAAAACTAAGCGCCCGAAGGCCGGGGCACCAAGTTCGTCCAGCGGGAAAAGGCCACAAAAATGGGTGGGCTATAGCCTTGGGGGGTGGGGCTGGCCAACTTCGTCCCCCGGACTCGGAATGGCGCGAGACATTGCGAGGGGCCTCCGTGTGCCAAAAATAGGTCACGGGCACAGCCACGCCCAAAAAGAACCGCCCGAAGGCCGGGGCGCCAAGTTCGTACAGCGGAAAAAGGCCACAAAAACGGGTGGGGTATAGGCTTGGGGGGTGGGGCTGGCCCACTTCGTCCGCCGGACTCAGAATGGCGCGAGACTTTGTGAGCGGCCTCTATGTACCAAAAATAGGCCGCTGACACAGCCGCGCCTAAAAATAACCACCCGAAGGCCGTGGCGCCATGTTCGTCCAGCAGAAAAAGGCCACAAAAACGGGTGGGCTATAGCCTTGGGGGGTGGGCCTGGCCAACTTCGTCCGCCGGACTCGGAATGGCGCGAGACTTTGCGAGGGGCTTCCGTGTGCCAAAAATAGGCCGCGGGTACAGCCACGCCCAAAAAATAAGCACCCGAAGGCCGGGGCGCCAAGTTTGTCCAGCGGAAAAAGGCCACAAAAACGGGTGGGCTATAGCCTTGGGGGGTGGGGCTGGCCGACTTCGTCCGCCGGACTCGGAATGGCGCGAGACTTTGCGAGGGGCCTCCGTGTGCCAAATATAGGCCGCGGGCATAGCCGCGCCCAAAAATAACCGCCCGAAGGCCGGGGCGCCAAGTTCGTCCAGCGGAAAAAGGCCACAAAAACGGGTGGGCCATAGCCTTGGGGGGTGGGGCTGGCCTACTTCGTCCGCCGGACTCGGAATGGCGCGAGACTTTGTGAGGGGCCTCCGTGTGACAAAAATAGGCCGCGGGCACAGCCGCGCCCAAAAATAACCGCCCGAAGTCCGGGGCGCCAAGTTCGTCCAGCGGAAAAAGGCCACAAAAACAGGTCGGCTATATCCTTGGGGGGTGGGGCTGGCCAACTTCGTTCGCCGGACTCGGAATGGCGCGAGACTTTGCGAGGGGCCTCCGTGTGCCAAAAATAGGCCGCGGACAAAGCCGCGCCCAAAAATACCCGCCCGAAGGCCGGGCCGCCAAGTTCGTCCAGCGGAAAAAGGCCACAAAAATGGGTGGGCTACAGTCTTGGGGGGTGGGGCTGGCCAACTTCGTCCGCCGGACTCGGAATGGCGCGAGACTTTGCGAGGGGCCTCTGTGTGCCAAAAATAGGCCGCGGGCATGGCCGCGCCCAAAAATAACCGCCCGAAGGCCGGGGCGCCAAGTTCGTCCAGCGGAAAAAGGCCACAAAAACGCGTGGGCCATAGCCTTGGGGGGTGGGGCTGACCAACTTCGTCCGCCGCACTCGGAATGGAGCGAGCCTTTGCGAGGGGCCTCCGTGTGCCAAAAATAGGCTGCGGGCACAGCCGCGTCCAAAAATAACCGCCCGAACGCCGGGTCGCCAACTTTGTCCAGCGGAAAAAGGCCACCAAAACGGGTGGGCTATAGCCTTGGGGGGTGGGGCTGACCAACTTCGTCCGCCGCACTCGGAATGGTGCGAGCCTTTGCGAGGGGCCTTCGTGTGCCAAAAATAGGCCGCGGGCACAGCCGCGCCCAAAAATAACCGCCCGAAGGCCAGGGCGCCAAGTTCGTCCAGCGGAAAAAGGCTACAAAAACGGGTGGGCTATAGCCTGAGGGGGTGGGGCTGGCAAACTTCGTCCGCCGGACTCGGAATGGCGCGAGACTTTGCGAGGGGCCTCCGTGTGCCAAAAATAGGGTGTGGGCACAGCCGCGGCCAAAAATAACCTCCCGAAGGCCGGGGCGCCAGATTCGTCCAGCGGAAAAAGGCCACCAAAACGGGTGGGCTATAGCCTTGGGGGGTGGGGCTGGCCCACTTCGTCCGCCGGACTCGGAATGGCGCGAGATTTTACGAGGGGCCTCCGTGTGCCAAAAATACACCGCGGGTACAGCCGCGCCCAAAAATAACCGCTTGAAGGCCGGGGCGCCAAGTTCGTCCAGCGGAAAAAGGCCACCAAAACGGGTGGGCTATAGCCTTGGGGGGTGGGGCTGGCCAACTTCGTCCGCCGGACTCGGTTAGGCGCGAAACTTTGCGAGGGGTCTCCGTGTGCCAAAAATAGGCCGTGGTCACAGCCGCGCACAAAAATAACCGCCCGAAGGCCGGGCCGCCAAGTTCGTCCAGCGGAAAAAGGCCACAAAAATGGGTGGGCTACAGTCTTGGGGGGTGGGGCTGGCCAACTTCGTCCGCCGGACTCGGAATGGCGCGAGACTTTGCGAGGGGCCTCTGTGTGCCAAAAATAGGCCGCGGGCATAGCCGCGCCCAAAAATAACCGCCCGAAGTCCGGGGCGCCAAGTTCGTCCAGCGGAAAAAGGCCACAAAAACGGGTGGGCTATAGCCGTGGGGGGTGGGGCTGGCCAACTTCGTCCGCCGGGCTCGGAATGGCGCGATACTTTGCGAGGAACCTCCAAGTGCCAAAAATAGGCAGCGGGCACAGCCGCGCCCAAAAATAACCGCCCGAAGGCCGGGGCGCCAAGTTCGTCCATCGGAAAAAGGCCACAAAAACGGGTGGGCTATAGCCTTGGGGGGTGGGGCTGGCCCACTTCGTCTGCCGGACTCGGAATGGCGCGAGACTTTGCGATCGGGCCTCCGTGTGCCAAAAGTAGGCCGCGGGCACAGCCGCGCCAAAAAAAATAACCGACCGAAGTCAGGGGCGCCAACTTTGTCCAGCGGAAAAAGGCCACCAAAACGGGTGGGCTATAGCCTTCGGGGGTGGGGCCGGCCAACTTTGTCCGCCGGATTCGGAATGGCGCGAGACCATGCTAGGGGCCTCCGTGTGCCAAAAAAAGGCCGAGGGCACACACGCGCCCAAAACTAACCACCCGAACGCCGGGGCGCCAAGTTCGTCCAGCGGAAAAAGGCCACAAAAACGGGTGGGCTATAGCCTTGGGGGGTGGGGCTGGCCAACTTCGTCCGCCGGACTCGGAATGGTGGGAGACTTTGCGAGGCACCTCCATGCGCCCAAAATAAGCCGCGGGCACAGCCGTCCCCAAAAATACCCGCCCGAAGGCCGGGGCGACAAGTTCGTCCAGCGGAAAAAGGCCACAGAAAAGGGTGGGCAATAGCCTTGGCGGGTGGGGCTGGCCAACTTCCTCCGCCGGACTCGGAATGGCGCGAGACTTTGCGAGCCGCCTCCGTGTGCCAAAAATAGGCCGCGGGCACAGCCGCGCCCAAAAATACCCGCCCGAAGGCCGGGTCGCCAAGTTCGTCCAGCGGAAAAAGGCCACAAAAACGGGTGGGCTATAGCCTTGGGGGGTGGGGCCGGCCAACTTCGTCCGTCGGACTCGGAATGGCGTGAGACTTTACGAAGGGCCTCCGTGTGCCAAAAATAGGGCACGGGCAAAGCCGCGCGCAAAACTAACTGCCCGAAGGCCGGGGCGCCAAGTTCGTCCAGCGGAAAAAGGCCACAAAAACGGGAGGGCTATAGCCTTGGGGGGTGGGGCTGGCCAACTTCGTCCGCCGGACTCGGAATGGCGCGAGACTTTGCGAGGCGCCTCCGTGTGGCAAAAATAGGCCGCGGACACAGCTACGTGCAAAAATACCCGCCCGAAGGCCTGGGCGCCAAGTTCGTCCAGCGGAAAAAGGCCACAAAAACGGGTGGGCTATAGCCTTGGGGGGTGGGGTTGGCCAACTTCGTCCGCCGGACTAGGAATGGCGCGAGACGTTGCGAGGTGCCTCCGTGTGCCAAAAATAGGCCGCGGGCACAGCCGCGGCCAAAAATACCCGCCCGAAGGACGGGGTACCAAGTTCGTCCAGCGGAAAAAGGCCACAAAAAACGGGTGGGCTATAGCCTTGGGGGGTGGGGCTGGCGCACTTCGTCCGCCGGACTCGGAATGGCGCGAGACCATGCGAGGGTCCTCCGTGTGCCAAAAAAAGGCCGAGGGCACAGACGCGCCCGAAAATAACCGCCCGAAGGCCGGGGCGCCAAGTTCGTCCAGCGGAAAAAGGCCACAAAAACGGGTGGGCTATAGCCTTGGGGGGTGGGGCTGGCCCACTTCGTCCGCCGGGCTCGGAATGGCGCGATACTTTGCGAGGAACCTTCAAGTGCCAAAAATAGGCAGCGGGCACAGCCGCGCCCAAAAATAACCGCCCGAAGGCCGGGGCGCCAAGTTCGTCCACCGGAAAAAGGCCACAAAAACGGGTGGGCTATAGCTTTGGGGGGTGGGGCTGGCCCACTTCGTCCGCCGGACTCGGAATGGCGCGAGACTTTGCGATGGGGCCTCCGTGTGCCAAAAGTAGGCCGCGAGCACAGCCGCGCCAAAAAAAATAACCGACCGAAGGCAGGGGCGCCAACTTTGTCGAGCGGAAAAAGGCCACCAAAACGGGTGGGCTATAGCCTTCGGGGGTGGGGCTGGCCAACTTCGTCCGCCGGACTCGGAATGGCGCGAGACCATGCTAGGGGCCTCCGTGTGCCAAAACAAGGCCAAGGGCACACACGCGCCCAAAACTAACCACCCGAAAGCTGGGGCGCCAAGTTCGTCCAGCGGAAAAAGGCCACAAAAACGGGTGGGCTATAGCCTTGGGGGGTGGGGCTGGCCAACTTCGTCCGCCGGACTCGGAATGGCGTGAGACTTTGCGAGGTGCCTCCGTGTGCCAAAAATAAGCCGCGGACACAGCCGTCCCCAAAAATACCCGCCTGAAGGCCGGGGCACCAAGTTCGTCCAGCGGAAAAAGGGCACAGAAAAGGGTGGGCTATAGCCTTGGCGGGTGGGGCTGGCCAACTTCCTCCGCCGGACTCGGAATGGCGCGAGACTTTGCGAGGCACCTCCGTGTGCCAAAAATAGGCCGCGGGCACAGCCGCGCCCAAAAATACCCGACCGAAGGCCGGGTCGCCAAGTTCGTCCAGCGGAAAAAGGCCACAAAAACGGGTGGGCTATAGCCTTGGGGGGTGGGGTGGCCAACTTCGTCCGCCGGACTCGGATTGGCGCGAGACTTTGCGAGGCCCCTCCGAGTGCCAAAAATAGGCCGCGGGCGCAGCCGCGCCCAAAAATAACTGCCCGAAGGCCGGGGCGCCAAGTTCGTCCAGCGGAAAAAGGCCACAAAAACGGGAGGGCTATAGCCTTGGGGGGTGGGGCTGGCCAACTTCGTCCGCCGGACTCGGAATGGCGCGAGACTTTGCGAGGCGCCACCGTGTGGTAAAAATAGGCCACGGGCACAGCTACGTGCAAAAATAACCGCCCGAAGGCCTGGGCGCCAAGTTCGTCCAGCGGAAAAAGGCCACAAAAACGGGTGGGCTATAGCCTTGGGGGGTGGGGCTGGCCAACTTCGTCCGCCGGACTCGGAATGGCGCGAGACTTTGCGAGGTGCCTCCGTGTGCCAAAAATAAGCCGCGGACACAGCCGTCCCCAAAAATACCCGCCTGAAGGCCGGGGCGCCAAGTTCGTCCAGCGGAAAAAGGGCACAGAAAAGGGTGGGCTATAGCCTTGGCGGGTGGGGCTGGCCAACTTCCTCCGCCGGACTCGGAATGGCGCGAGACTTTGCGAGGTACCTCCGTGTGCCAAAAATAGGCTGCGGGAACAGCCGCGCCCAAAAATACCCGACCGAAGGCCGGGTCGCCAAGTTCGTCCAGCGGAAAAAGGCCACAAAAACGGGTGGGCTATAGCCTTGGGGGGTGGGGTGGCCAACTTCGTCCGCCGGACTCGGAATGGCGCGAGACTTTGCGAGGCACCTCCGTGTGCCAAAAATAGGCCGCGGGCACAGCCGCACCCAAAAATACCAGCCTGAAGGCCGGGGCGCCAAGTTCGTCCAGCGGAAAAAGGCCACAAAAACGGGTGGGCTATAGCCTTGGGGGGTGGGGCGGGCCCACTTTGTCCGCCGGACTCGGAATGGCGCGAGACTTTGCGAGGCGTCTCCGTGTGCCAAAAATAGGACGCGGGCACAGCCGCGCCCAAAAATACCCGCCCGAAGGCCGGGGCACCAAGTTCGTCCAGCGGAAAAATGCCACAAAAAACGGGTGGGCTATAGCCTTGGGGAATGGGGCTGGTCCACTTCGTCCGCCGGACTCGGAATGGCGCGAGACTTTTCGATGGGCCTCCGTGTGCCAAAAATAGGCCGCGGCCACAGCCGCGCCCAAAAATACCCGAAGGCCGGGGCGCCATGTTTGTCCACCGGTAAAAGGCCACAAAAACGGGTGGGCTATAGCCTTGGGGGGTGGGGCCGGCCTACTTCGTCCGCCGGACTCGGAATGGCGTGAGACTTTGCGAGGCGCCTCCGTGTGCCAAAATAGGCCCCGGGCACAGCCGCACCCAAAAATACCCGCCCGAAGGCCGGGGCGCCAAGTTCGTCCAGCGGTAAAGGACCATAAAAACGGGTGGGCTATAGCCTTCGGGGGTGGGGCTGGCCCACTTCGTCCGCCGGACTCGGAATGGTGCGAGACTTTGCGATGGGCCTCCGTGTGCCAAAAATAGGCCGCGGGCACAGCCGCGCCCAAAACTACCCACCCGAAGGCCGGGGCGCCATGTTCGTCGACCGGTAAAAGGCCACAAAAACGGGTGGGCTATCGCCTTGGGGGGTGGGGCCGGCCTACATCGTCCGCCGGACTCGGAATGGCGCGAGACTTTGCGAGGCGCCTCCGTGTGCCAAAAATAGGCCCCGGGCACAGCTGCACCCAAAAATACCCGCCCGAAGGCCAGGGCGCCAAGTTCGTCCAGCGGTAAAGGCCTCGGAATGGCGCGAGACTTTGCGAGGCGCCTCCGTGTGCCAAAAATAGGCCGCGGGCACAGCCGCGCCCAAAAATAACTGCCTGAAGGCTGGGGCGCCAAGTTCGTCCAGCGGAAAAAGGCCACAAAAACGGGTAGGCTATATAACCTTGGGGGGTGGGGCTGGCCAACTTCGTCTGCCGGACTCGGAATGGCGCGAGACTTTGAGAGGAACCTCCGTGTTCCAAAAATAGGCCGCGGGCACAGCCGCGCCCAAAAATAACCGCCCAAAGGCCGGGGCGCCAAGTTCGTCCAGCTGAAAAAGGCCACAAAAACGGGTGGGCTATAGCCTTGTGGGGTGGGGCTGGCCAACTTCGTCTGCCGGACTCGGAATGGCGCGAGACTTTGTGAGGTGCCTCCATGAGCCAAAAATAGGCCGCGGGCACAGCCGCTCCCAAAAATAACCGCCCGAAGGCCGGGGCGCAAAGTTCGTCCAGCGGAAAAATCCCACAAAAACGGGTGGGCTGTAGCCTTGGGGGGTGGGGCCGGCGGACTTTGTCCGCCAGACTCGGAATGGCGCGAGACTTTGCGAGGCGCCTCCGTGTGCCAAAAATAGGCCGCAGGCACAGCCGCACCCAAAAATAACCGGCCGAAGGCCGGGGCGCCAAGTTCGTCTAGCTGAAAAAGGCCACAAAAACGGGTGGGCTATAGCCCTGTGGGGTGGGGCTGGCCGACTTCGTCCGCCGGACTTGGAATGGTGTGAGACTTTGCGAGGCACCTCCATGCACCAAGAATAGGCCGCGGGCACCGCCCCGCCCAAAAATAACCCCCCGAAGGCCGGGGCGCCAAGTTCGTCCAGCGGAAAAAGGCGCAAAAACGGGTGGGCTATAGCCTTGGGGGGTGGGGCCGGCCCACTCCGTCCGCCGGACTCGGAATGGCGTGAGACTTTGCGAGGCGCCTCCGTGTGCCTAAATAGGCCGCGGGCACAGCCGTGCCCAAAAATAACCGCCCGAAGGCCGCGCCGCCAAGTTTGTCCAGCGGAAAAAGGCCACAAAAACGGGTGGGCTATAGCCTTGGGGGGTGGGGCTGGCGAACTTCATCTGTCGGACTCGGAATGGCGCGAGACATTGCGAGGTGGCTCCGTGTGCCAAAAATAGGCAGCGGGCACAGCCGCGCCCAAAAATAACCGCCCGAAGGCCGGGACGCCAAGTTCGTCCAGCGGAAAAAGGCCACAAAAACGGGTGGGCTATAGCCTTGGGGGGTTGGGCTGGCCCACTTCGTCCACCGGACTCGGAATGGCGCGAGACTTACCGAGGCACCTCCGTGTGCAAAAAATAGGCCCCGGGCACAGCCGCGCCCAAAAATAACCGCCCGAAGGCCGGGGCGCCAA